>BQNB010077360.1:0-30875 GCA_026074375.1 Tanacetum coccineum | reverse complement strand
AATATACCCTTGGAGTTTGCACTTTTACGACTTTGGTCTCTCAAGTTTAAAAGATATACCAAGTAAACCTTGCACTTTAAAAAGTGACATAATTGACCCCTGTAGTTATAACTTTGATAAAATGACACTTTTAGTCCTTTTAGTTATAAGTTTCTGAAAGTTACGATATATACCCCTTGCATGGATAATATTTACAAAACATGTCCAAATTGCCATGCAAGCTTATTTTAACATTTCAATAGACATTTATAAGTTATAATAAACTAAAATATGAAGATTTAACACAACGCAAGTTTAAATTAACGATTCGTTAAGCTAGGAAGCAAACCGGGTCATATTAGGGTTTTAAAATGAAAACGCGCGGGTTTTAAGTTCAAATTCTTTTATGACTTATCAAAGCACTTATTTTAATGTTAGTTAAGCTTATTGGGATATATTATAACAATAGTTTACAAGCTTAGCTTATAGATTAAGCAAAAACATAAAATTAGGGTTTCGGGTGTACGGTTTTGGATCAAAAAGGTAAAACACATAGGTTTTTGAGTTCAAAGCTTTATATTATGAGTTTAGCATGATCATATGAATATTATGACGGCATGAATACAGAATATAAGCTTAGAGAACCTGATTTGAGCTTATAGCTTAGAAACAGGTTTGTACGCCTAGAATAACGACTATGGGGCTTCGTTTCTTGGTTTCTTTTGCTTCCTTTCTGAACTTCAGCCTTCTTAAGACCTATTAGGATCTATTAGAGCAAAGTATTGCTGCTATGTAAGGGTTATAGAGGAGGAAGTGGGGGATGAAGTGAAATGAAGAGTTATGGCTTCTATTTATAGTCAAACCACCCTTAAGGGCCAAGGTAAGCTTGTAATCTAAGAAGGTACAAGTGGGAGGTATAGAGGGTGATGAGGAGGGTCTATAGGATGTGTTGTTTAAGCTAGAAACTAGCTTTGATGAGTTGGTTAACCCTTTGCATGCCGCGGCTAAGAATGGAGAAACAAGGAACCATGTGAAGATATTTGATGAGAGGTGCTTGTAAGCAGCTATGGAGGTAAGGTGCTTGTCATTGAGGTGCTTGGTTGCAAGAAAAACTTTCAAAATGGGTCACTTTGCAAAGGTTTTAGGTTTCGGGTACATTAGGGCTCAATTAGGGTTTTCAAGCTTGGATTTCGTGTATATTTGATTAGGAATGATAGGTTACTGATCCTAAGACTTATATTAAGGATTATAATCAAAAGTTGATAGGTGGTTTAGGTTAAAATGGGTAGAAAATGAGTAAACGGGTCAAAAGTTCCAATTAGGGCATAATTAGGGTTTTCTAGGTTTATTTCTTGTATAATTGAAGTAAAATGATGAAATGATGATGGAATATGATTTAGAATGTTGTAAATTAAGTTATTACAACTTATTTGAGTGTTGGTTTGGGTTTACAATGGATAAAAATCAAGAAACGGGTCATGGTTTAGAAACTAGCTCGGTTTTAGGGTTTAGGGTTTTGAATTAGGGTTTTGAGTGCAATAAGATGTATGAAAGCTTATGAATAGAATAATTAGGGTTTACACATTGTATATTGAGTGTAGTAGCTTGTACACAAGTGATGGTGAAGAAATTAAAATGAAAACGGAGGTAAAACGGCTATTTTAGAGATCATGCTTAATGACTTGTACATTGAGCTTTTAAAGACTTGTACCTTGACTTGAAGAGATTTTATATATCAAATGAGATGTTATATTGTTTGTACATATGGTTTAGTAGCTTGTGCATTCACTTTAGATGTTAACCTTTTATGAAGTTAGGGTTTAGAGGCATACGATAACGGTTTAAAGCCCGTTTTGATATAATGTTGCAATTGACACATTATATGAGTAATGTACTTTGTAAAAATGATATTATGATATTGACTTGACATGTTATGATGATTGTTTGACATATATGAAGATAGGATTGCCATAGATAGGTTGCGTGAGTCCGTTAACTTTAGTTATGCAGAAATGTTGCACATTGAGATATTGGCAAAGTAAGTAATGTAATAAAGCGAAAAATTTCCCTGGAAAAAGGTGAGTTCATATATAATAGATAGATTATACATTGCATCTTAATAGATGGATATTTACATTGATGAAAATTATGGGTGGTTATAGAAACGAGGTAGAAATTGACAAGGGAGAGTGAACAGTGATATTGGTGGGGAAAAAAATGTTTAATATTAACAGGGTGAAAGTTTTGGGGAGTTGTCAACTTAAGCCCCTCAATGTGTATAAGGTTGATTGCAGTGATAGTCCTTTGTGGGGATATAACTTTTGAGGATTTGCAAGATTAGCCCCTGAGTTTATATGTTTTTATTGCACGTACAGTCCTTGTGGAACTAACGGCAAAAGGGGTTAGTGGCTGTTATTGGGTAACGGGGGTTAATATGTTTGGGCTTATATACTTGTTTAGGTCGAGTAATATTGAAATGGGTTTTTTTTGGCTTTTTCTTTGATAAGGTCTTCAAATTAACCCTTAATGGGCTGCCCGGGCCCATTAGATGGGTAAGGGTGGCCCATTAAGAATTTCTTCGGTTACGGCTTCGGCATTGACCTTTGGCTTTGCGGGGTCGACTTTGACTTTGACTTTTTTTGGACTTTGACTTTGATTTGACTTTGTCTTTTTCACGCTCTTCCATTCCGTGCTCGGTTTTATCATTTTTGGCTTTGTTTTTCGTCCTTTTGTCGGATATCCGTTTCCTACACAATATAGATGAAAATATACAAATACAATATATTTTTGGTACGTTTTTGGTCATTTAAGTCTGGTTTTAATAGAAAATGGTATGTGTAATTAAGCACATACCAAGGCTTTATGAGAAGTATTGTAAAATGCTCATGGGTTTTGTGTTAAGGAGTTTAATACCACTTTCTTGAATATGTTTGTATGTTTAAACCTTTCCCTTGGTTGTAGTTTGTTGAATGAATGTGCTAAATGTTTAAAAGTGCTCGTTTTTGTGTATGTTCCTGATTTTGTGGCTTAAATGTTGTTGTTAATGTTCCTAAGTATTGTTCTCATGATAAACAATGCTATACAAACAAATTTGAATCCTTAAAAACATATTAAGGGTGAAAGTTATATAGGAACCGAACAACTTGTATGCTTTAGGAACCGAACAACTCATGGGTCTCAAGAACCGAACGACTCACTAGTTAATAGGTACTGAACAACTCATTTGTATGAAGGAACCGAACAACTCATTTGTTTTAAGCAACCGAACAACCAGTTTGCATAAGGAACCGAACAACTCATTTGTATGAAGGAACCAAACAACTCATTTGTTTTAAGGAACCGAACAACTAGTTTGCATAAGGAACCGAACAGCTCATTTGTATGAAGGAACCGAACAACTCATTTGTTATAAGGAACCGAAAAACTATGTTGCCACTTAGAACCGAGCAACTCATTTGTTAGTAGGAACCGAACAACTCTGTTGTTAGTAGGAACCGAACAACTCTGCAGTTTAGAAGGAACCGAACAGCTCAATAGTTAGTAGGAACCAAACAACTTAGAGTAATACGGAACCACACAACTTAGTGTATTAAGGTATCGAACAACTGCATGACCTTTGGAAACTAAACAACTAGTTTTCTATCAAGACCAAACACACTTAAGATCAAATTTCTAATATAAAAGGCGATTTAAAAACTTAATTAAGGAGTTAATTAAACTTGGTTAATTAAACACTCTAAAACAAGTTAAGATGGCTTAAGTTGTCATTTTTAAATGGATAGATCTTAATAAGTGCAAAAAGTCTTAAAGTTCCTAATTCTTAAGAAACGTTCACATTATGAATCAACTTTTTGTGCTCAATCAAAAGGTCTTTATAGTATATTGTATAAATTGGTTGTACATAAATTGTATTGATCCTATCTTAGCAGAATCATAGACAACATAAGAGCTCAGCAAAAGGCATTGGATGATGAATTAGTCACCCCTGCTGACCGCCTTAAGATAGGGAAAAGCAATCTCCGACTAAGCTCAATTCTCAAATCCAAGGAACCTAGTCTTCAAGTGGCATTAGATGCTCTCAAACTCACTCCATTCTACAATGCATTTGAGATCTCTGCTGATGTACCAAAAATATACATGCAAGAATTCTGGGTCATTGTCTCCAAACATCATTCTTCACTTCGTTTCAAGTTGAATGGCAAAAGTCACACTGTTAACGTTGACAACTTTAGAGATATGCTCAAGATTTGCCCTAAACTCCCTGGTCAGATATTTGAAGAACCCCCACTTGAAGAGGAGATCCTATCTTTTATTAAAGACCTTGGACACACTGGGGAGATCAAGTTTTTATCCGATGTCAACGTCAATCACATGCATCAACCATGGAGATCATTTGCTGCCATAATCAACAAGTGTCTAAGTGGAAAAACTACTACTCTAGAGAGTCTTTGACTGTCACGTGCTCAAATTCTTTGGGGAATATATCATAACAAGACTGTTGATTATGTCTACTTGCTGTGGGAAGATTTAATGTATCAAGTGGAAAACAAAATTTCTAAGAAGAACAATGACACGTACTATCCATGATTCACCAAAGTCATTGTAGACTACTTCATGGCAAAGGCGCAACTAGAAGAGTTGGCCCTATTTCTATTTTTTGATCAATTCGATTGCAGTCTCCGAAGTCCTTCTTGATCGATGGTCCCCATTAGCATTAGTGCTAATTAGCAGCCGCTTTTTTTGGAAGGCGAGATACTTATGTGTGACCGCGGATTCCACGGTAGCAGTAGTTCTAGCTCTACATTAGGAGCAGGGGGGCTCTATCTAAAGGAGGTACGGACCCCTCCCGGTACGATGCAGCTGAAAAACGGAATAGGCTACCGCGGCTCGCTTCGCTTTTGTTGCGGAGCTCACTGCTTTTGGAGTAGTGCTTGCAGCTTGCTGCTTTCTGTTCAAGCGGAGCTCGCTGTCTACTCCACTTGTATATAGACAACAATAGCGCCCAAGATTTTCCCTTCGCGTAGTTCATTGAACCTTCCAACTTCACTCCGTGGCCTGTGCTAAAGAAGCGTGTCTTAACTAATTCCTTTGAACTCATTTCACCTTGCACCTTTTCTTTCTTTTCCTCATCCCATGATCCTTTCCCATGTCGTGGAAGTGCAGCAGTGCTCCTTCATTCTTCATAACGACTATAACCAAGCTGCCAACCAATAAAGTAAGCACCTTCATGGACTGAGACCGTGGAAGCTCCGTTAGCACCTTAAGGCTGTCTTTATCCTGAGAACCCTCGAGAATATTCAGAGACTCGGCTAATGCTTCTAGGCCGGATGAGATATAGAAAGTGTGTCGTGCTTGATTCATAAGATTATATAGTAGAACCAGTATATTATTTCACACGTGGTAAGTGAAGTATTCCACACTGATCCCTGAGGGGAGGTCAATGCCCATTTCCTCCATTCTACGTTCGAGCTCTTGATGGATTTGAGGCAAAAGTTCCTCAGAGGGCTGCCCCCAGAATGCGTCAGAATCCCACAGAGAAACAAGATGTTTTGGCACTATGCCAGGGATGACTTCATGTTCACCACAGTAAGAGTCATTTCTAAACATCAGGACACACAAGTATACGGTGCTATTCTCCCTCAGCACTTGACCAATCAAGCTATGTTGGAATCTGAAGCCTACATGACTTACCGTGCTTATGCTACTGGTGAAAAGACTCCAAAACTAAAAACTACAAAGAAGAAAGTTGATTCTGAATCATCTCCCAAGACGAAGTCTACTCAAGCTTCTAAAGGTAAAAGAATCATGACCTTAGCTAAGGGAGATAAACCTGCCAAGAAGAAGCAATCTGCAACAAATTCAAAAGGTCTTACGCCAGTGGCTCAGGTGATGGAGATTGCTATTGAAAGGAGCAAGATACAAACTCACAGCTCTTACGCCAGTGGCTCAGGTGATGGAGATTGCTATTGAAAGGAGCAAGATACAAACTCACAGCTCTTACGCCAGTGGCTCAGGTGATGGAGTTGACATTCAGTCAAAGGTTCCTGATGAGCAGCAACAAAACATATATGGTACAAATGAAGGAGCTGGTGACAAACCAGAGGTTCCCGATGTACCCGAATACAGATCAGAGAGTGAAGAAGAATCTTGGACATGCATTCAAGGAGAGGATGATGAAGACAATGACGAGCATGACAGCGAAAATGACAATGATGATAAAGATGATGATCAAGAGAATGTCAGTGGAGAAACAGAATCAGATAACGACGGAGATGATTTTGTTCACCCAAACTTGTCCACATACAAAGCAGGTGATCAGGAAGAATAAAAAGAAGAAGAAAAAGCAAATAATGATGAGGACGTGTCTTCTGATCAGATGGTTTCAACACCACCTGATTATGAAATTACGGAAAAAGAAGAAAATCAAGAGGATGATGATAATGTTATGGAAGGAGAACAAGAAGATGAAGAAGATGAGGAAGTGTACGGATACTTGAACCTCAACCTGGAAAGACAAGATGCTGAAATGACGGATGCTCAAGTTAATCAAGAAAAGGAAGAGGTTCACATGAATTTCACTACTAAACTTCCAGTAGTGCAACAACAAAGCTCCTCTATTTCATCTGACTTGGTGTCTAAATTCATAAATCCAAATATTCAATCTGATATTCCTGTTAATGTATCAGTTTCCATCACTACTATGACACCTTCTTCTGACACTACAATTCCTCAAACACCCATTCCAATCATTCAACCTCAACAACAAACACATGATTCCACAACAACAACAACTATTCCAGCAACAACCTTGCCAAATATATCTAACTTTGCATCTCTATTCGGTTTTGAACGAAGGGTTTCCTCATTAGAGACTGAACTGTCTGAGCTCAAACAAACCAATCAATTTGCTAAAGCTTTATCATCTATTCTGGGCATTGTTGATAACTACCTTGCGTCTCAGGTGAAAGATGTAGTGAATGTGGATGTTCAGCTAAAATCCAACAAGCTTAGAGAAGAAGCTCAAGCCGAGAATGACGAATTTCTTAAACAGATAGACTCAAACATTAAGGCCATAATTAAGGATCATGTTAAAGCTCAAGTATCCAAGATCATGCCAAAGGTTGAGAAATATGTCATAGAATCTCTATGAGCTAAAGTGTTGGCTAGATCATCCAATCAACCTTAGACATCTTATGCTGCAGCAGCATCTCTCTTAGAATTTGAGTTAAAGAAGATTCTCATCGACAAAATTGAAGAAAATAAATCAATGAATAGATCAGACATTAAGAAGAATTTCTATAATACATTGATTGAATCGTACAATTCGGACAAGGACCTCTTTGCCTCATATGGTGATGTGGTGACCCTAAAGAGAGGACGTGATGATCAAGACAAAGATGAAGAACCCTTCGCTGGATCAAACTAAGGAACAAAGCAAAAGAGATTAGGCAAGGAAGAGTCATCAAAAGAATCAACTCAAAAGGAGTCCAAGTCTACAAGTTCTTCCAAAGGTGCATCCAGATCTCAACCAAAATCATTAGGCAAGTCTGCTCAAGCAGAGGAGCATGGTCCAAGGGTTGATGATTTAGAAGAACCATTTCATCAAGAGTTCAACAAATGAGATGATGATGTATCGCCTGTAAGAGAGATAATAGCTATTGATGAACGACTATGGAATCCATCAGGCTCTCAAACTCCTAATCGTGAATGGAACAAAACAATGACTGTTGACGATCGACCTCCCCAATCATGGATGACTCTCAAGCTTTAGGCACATAATCCTCGTTTAATGAGCTTCTTGCTACTCCTATCGATTTTTCTACCTTTATCATGAACCGGCTTAAATTAAAAAATCTAACTCAAGATGTGTTGACCGATCCAACATATGATCTCATGAAAGGCACATGCAAGAGTGTAGTGGAAGTAGAATACCACTTGGAAGAAGTATTCAAAGCTACTCATGATCAGTTAGATTGGCATAATCCTGAAGGAAGATCGTATCCTCATGATCTCAGCAAGCCCCTTCCTTTAATTCAGAATGCATGAGGTCGTCAAGTTATCCCTTTTGATCACTTCATCAATAACGATCTCGAATATCTAAAAGGATGGAGCTTAAGTCAAAGATACACAACCTCAATTACCAAGACAAAGGCTGCTAATTACGGTCATGTTAAATGGATTGAAGATAAAGTTCCTAGAAGTATATGGAGTCTGACATAAGTTGTCTACGACAAGTATACCTACTGGGGAACATATCACTGGGGACCAAAACATCAGAGATTCTATGGATATGCTACCAACATGGAAACTTCAAAAAGATGTCTACTCAAGACACAGGATCATTGTTATTACCAGTCTCAAGATCATGGAGTTCTTTGGCTACAAACATTTGGAAGAGATTATTGTTCGAAGACAGGACGATCGGCTATACAAGTTTCGAGAAGGCGACTTTAAAAGACTTCGTCGCCAAGACATTGAAGATATGTTACTTCTTCTTATTCAAGGAAAGCTGACCAACCTCAATGTGGATGAACGGTTTGCACTTAATGTGGCTTTGAGAATGTACACGAGACGCATTGTCATTCAAGAATGTGTGGAGGATTTACAACTGGCATTTGAAAGCTACTAGAAGAAGATAAACCTCTCAAACCAGACTTATACCGTTCAGATCTCAGAAAAATGACTCCCTACACTGCTTACCATGACATCTAAGGCATTATCTATCAAGATGACATGGAAAAAAATCATTTGATGCGCACTAATGAACTTCACAAGTTTAGTGACGGCACACTAAACTATGTCCGTACCGCTCTCAATGATATTGCTACTGGGATTCAGATGGAGTACTTGCCAAAGAGAAAATGGAGCAAACAAGACAAGCAAAGAGCTCGGGTGATGATAAATGCCATTGACAAGAAACTCAGAGATAGAAGGTTGATGCATAGTCTAGGAAAGTTTGTTGGTGGAAGACCTTACAGAGGAGACCTTCGGCTACTACAAAGAACCATATGACTCTATCATATGATGTTCTTATCACTCAGGTCAAATCTCGTAAATAATTTAAACTTATGAATTTGTAGATATGTAGTGTAGACTTTTTGTGATAATAAGGAGTGCTTGAGTACAAAAATTTTCAAGAATTTCTTAGTAAATTCCAAATTTTCTTCAAATTATTGTACTCAGCACTATCTTATATACCCTTAAATATTGAGGGGGAGCATTAAAATGTTCCTATTAGATATTGTGTAACATTTTGTCCCCGAACGTTTAATCAATTGATATCCAAAATATCAAGGGATTAACATTTTGGATAAGGGAAGAAAATGTGATTAAACTGTATCTAAGTTATATTGAAATGTGATTGTATAAAATGGACTCAATGCACTCCACACTTAGCATGTACTACGATTACGATGCACATGTTAAGGGGGAGCTTTTAGTGATGATGAAAAACTCTCAAAGTGTAAATCTTTTGATATTTATATCAAACACTTTGATTGAATTTTTTCAATGATTTTGGTCTTGATTGTGATGGAATACCCAAAAGACCGACCATGTACTTAAATTTATGGAGTTATAAGGTGGTTAGGCATAGGTATTCAAATCTTATGATCCAACCAGAATCGGAGGGATCTACCCAGGGATATCCACTAGTTAGTGTAGAAGTCCTTAGGTATGATACAAAAGGAGAAAAAGTGAGAATCGGGAAAAGTGCCAACTGAGATGGAGCTAGCACTGGAATAAACCCAATAAGGTGTTAGTTATGAAGTCTTGGTAAGCGCTGAAGGGGTTGAAGAATTAAAAAGAATTGTAAGGATAAAGGGTGAAAAGAAAGAATCCCTCCATATACTTAGGCAGAAACCGGGTCAATACATAAACTGTCAGAAACACTAAGAAGACTGACATTGGACCCAGTGACGCTATGCACAACCCTCCCTAGCCACTCAAGGTCCTTTCAACAGACTCTTTTTCATTTCTCATGGAATCACACGCATTTCTATCAAATTTTCTCACTCCGAGTTAATTGATATTAAAAAGGTGGCAGTCTGCTCCAGCCTCCGATCACTAAAAGCAAAGTGCACTTTTGAGTCTAGCGCCAAAAGAGATCATCCATAAATCTCATTAGGACACTTGTAAAATTATGCTTGCTAAGTCCCACATAATGTGAAAACAAATATATAATAAGAGTCCTACATTATCATTGTATATTAAGAGTCCTACGCATTATCCTTGTGATTTTGCCAGAACATCCTAGTGATATAATTCATAGTGAAGATGGAAATCCTGCTTGAGCCAACATCAAACAAGCTCATGGTAGGTAACGTGTGCGATTCTATATGAATCAAACTTGTGACAACTGGAAAGAAACAATGGTGCGATTCTATAAGAATCAAACTTGTTCCAGGAATTGGATCAACGGTTGCTAATGAATATTTGAAATGATTAACACTCTCGATGTGTCACAAAAAACACTTTAGCAAGTGATACATCGATTAATTTTCAAATCAATTTTTCTATTCAATCGGTGAGACTTCGTCTTGCTGGTTCACTCATACCGTGTTGTTTGCTTTGAGACACTCCAGTAATGAGAACGGCTAGTGTAGCTGCGAAACCCTGTCAAGGAGATTTTTCAGAATTCTACCTGATCACAGGCAGTATCTATACTGATCAACGGGGAACCATGGTTATTACAACCGTATTCGACGAGGTGACAAAGACACTCTCGTCCATATCTATTGATTATCACTAACCTAAATTTGCAGGTACTCCCGATGATTGGTGCAGCTGATTCCCGACGAGTCATGATTCATAACCACATGCTCATACCTGACCGACAACCATAAAGACATCATGAAAGCTCAAGTACATGTTTCAAGACTTCTGCTACTCTGATATCGTACGTCTTTCTTGAAGTGACAAAGTATTAAAATCAAAGAATTTCTAAGAAGTTTCCGTCACACTAATACCGAACGTCATTCTCAAAGTGACGAAGTATTAAAGTTAAAGAGTTTCAAGAAAGATGCAATATTAAAGCTTTTCAAGTCAACAATCAAGAAAGGTATGAGCATGTCGGTCCAGAAGTCACAAGTTCACAAGATGGTAACGTTTACAAGATGACGTAAAGAGATTGTGCTTTGTTGATGATCTCAAGGTGTTCAAGATCACATTCAAGTCAAGATAAGGAAAAAAGCTCAAACCTAAAGTTAATAATCACTACATCAAATCATAAGTTAATGATCAAAGTTAAATAAGCTCAAGACTAAAGATAAAGCATAGTATGCTAGGTTTAAGTTTTATGTAAAATGGAATGACTTCCCTTAGGGGAGATTGTTAGAAACACAAAAGTGTCAGTCACTTCCATAGATAATAGTCGTTAGCTCGTTAAGCAATTTTTGGAAACTTACATAGTTAGTTAGCAAAGGCCCATGGATTAGTCCATGCAAGCCCAAGCCCACGTGTCATTTGTAAGTATAAATACACCTCTTCATGCCTTGGAGAGGTGGTTGGTTGGTTGTATTTTCACATAGTAATGCATTTCATGTTCTTGTCTTTCTCTCTCTAAAATACTTCCTTCCTTCCCACTTTCTCTCTCTAGTTCTTGTTGTTAGAGATTACTAATATTCATCATGTTTCGTTACACCCTTACACCTTAACCTACCCCGAAGAAATTACCGAAGGAATTATCCGGAATTATTATGATGGTAAATATGGTGAAACTACACCGAGATTTGAAGTATTGTTTTAAAAAAAAGGAAAAAAAGTTTGAAGATAATCGTTTCGCAAAAAGCATTACCAAAGGAATTATATGAAGGATCGATTATTCGTTGATACATCTAAAAATCAACAATGTAGAGTATTACACAAAGTCGAAGATATCGCCACTTGCCTTGTAAAGTATATAAAGTTTTGGGATGATTGGGAAGTTGATCGTTATGGGAACGCTAACTTAGGTTGTTGTTTTTTATCTATGATCAAGACGTTGTAAATAGTTGTGTCTTAATCATGGTAACGATCGGGAAATAAGTGTCTAGCAACTTGTATCTTAAGTCTTAATCTATTTGTTTCTTGATTTTTATTTAACAACAATTTACTTCCCTCTCACCTGATGATTAGCCGCTGGTTTTATGCGAATGAGGACTTGTTCGAGCGTGCATGTCTATTCCGTCGTTACGGCCATGTATGCATGTCTTAGCTGCCTCGTTGGTTTACGACTTTTGGTGAAAGTTAGAAGGTTCCTACCCTATATCATTCTTCATCCTAACCGTTGGTTAAATTCGAATGAGGATGTGATCGAACACACATGTCTATTCCGTCGTTACGGCCATGTATGTGTGCTTCAGCTGCCTTGTTGGAGTGGTACTTCTGGTGAAAGATTGTAGAATGATCAACCGTAAGCCTTTCCATACAAAAAACCCATATTTACCTTTATAAACTTGTTACTCCTTGGCTTTAGTGGTGGAGATGTGTATCCTTGCCAAGCTTATGATAGAATACTCGTCACGACCGAGCAATTGAGCGAATTAGTTACATGTTACCACATAGATTAGTTGAGTGATTTGAGTGTTTTCATGTGATATGAGTGTTTTCATCTCCTATTTCGTTGAGGAGTGATGGTTTGTACTTGTAATAGAATCGAATAAGTGCTTTATGGAAAATATCCTCTATTGGGATACATTTTTATAAATCTCTAAAGGTACTTGGGACACGTAGGATTCATTTTGCTAGGTATTTTTCAGTGGGGGCGAATATTTGATGACATCAATTAACTGTCATAGTTTTCATAGCATCATTTATCCTACGATATTAACCTTTTTTGTATGAGTTATTTGCAAAGAATTGTGTTCTCCATCATTTATATGTTTAAGAATTCTGCACTCAGTAATTATGGAGTTATTGGTGAAACTTAGCAAAAGGTGCGCTATTCTAGAGCTTAACAAGAAGTTATTTTTGAAGATTTACTGTTCTGAAGACCAAATACGCCATTCACATCATGGATGTATACGCGGTTGTATCTAGTGCTCTTGCACTCAACAAAGACCACAAAAGGAAATAAAGATCAATACGTCGTATACAGGGACTCATTACGCCATATTCCAGATATGGGAATCAATATTAATATTTCTGATAGATATCAACTTGGTCCCTACTCCAAGAAATCTCCATTCGTCGTAGTTATCTAATCACATGGTATATCGCCGTATCCAACCACTTCTGACACTTATAAATAGAAAAAACTCAAAAACGAGTTTTATGTGTGCTAAATCATATTCGCTCGAGGACTCTAACCACAAAAACGTCGATTTTCAGAGGAGAACAAGAGCAGAAGATGTGCTCGAGGCATCGTATTCAATTCCATAGGTAGAATTCGCTGTATATTCTGAGTATACTGTTTTGGAATCGTTTTGTTTTTTGGTACTAATTCGTTAACTCTGGTAGTTTACCTTGGCTTAAATTATTACTCTTTGTATTTATTATAAATTTAAAGGGCTATTATCCTTCGGGTTATTAGCAATTATTTATGAAGATTTGACTGTTTGGTATTTGTTTAATTGATTCTTGTTTATCATTGAGTGCGTTGTTTATGTTTATAAATTTATACTTGTATTGCGCGATTTATCAATTTATACTTGTTTACGTGCTTTTATATGCGACCTATCATTCAACTGGATCTAGCAAAGTGGACCAATCAGATCTAGAGTCCGAGATAGCTCTCCATATAGTAATTTATACATCTAGAATAATAGTTACACAAGTATTGTCCTTCTAAGTTTGTGTCTAGGATACGCTTCGGGCTTAACTAGTTAATTGGATATTGTCGATGGTTTATTGATCGTGTTGACTAGCAGGTGACCTAGATAATTCAACAAATAACGTTCTGATTCCATTGGATAGTTGGACAAGTGGACTACTAGTGTATAGATTGCCATTAAACGGTAAGTGGGTAAAGTCTCTATGAGCTAAGGTTTAACAAGATCGCCATTTCTTTAAATCCTAAGATAGATTAGAATCAGCAAATAAGGATGTTTTATGCGGATGCTTTAATTGTGACAGAATTAATATGTCTAGGTCTTAGGATGATGTAACGCCTAAGTCTTAAGAATGATATGCCACCTCGAGAGAAAAAATCATTGCACTTAATAAACAAACCAACGTTCTAATCGGATTAATAATGGTTAATACAGTTTTCTTATATAAGGTTCGACCTCTCTTTTATCTTTTGTCTATTAGCTTGTGTGGGTAACAGTGTCTTGAATTGATTGTAGTCACCAACCAAACCGTGCCAGTCTCTCAGGCTGAAAACCCCCCATTTTCCCATTAGAATTAGGATTTAGACTGACATAGGTTTAACATAGGATTAGAATAGAATTAACATAGATTAGATAACCAAGATATTAATTAAATTGATAGATTTAACCTCGCTCTCAGTGATCGACACCCTACTTACCACGAAACTACTACCGATCGGGTACACTGTCCGTTAAAGTGTTGTTTTTGGTTGAGTCAGCAAAATATA
Source organism: Tanacetum coccineum (assembly GCA_026074375.1). Classification (NCBI taxonomy): domain Eukaryota; kingdom Viridiplantae; phylum Streptophyta; class Magnoliopsida; order Asterales; family Asteraceae; genus Tanacetum; species Tanacetum coccineum. The sequence goes on along the minus strand of BQNB010077360.1, from coordinate 16,381 downwards.
AATTAAAAACTTGAAACAATAAAATATACACCACACAACGACACATCAAAGACAATAGCTAATTAGCTCATGAGGTGATAGTAAAATATTATATGTGATGAAAACAAAATAGTTTCATAAGGTAATAGTAAAATGATTTATAGTAACATGGTTTTTAAGATGATAGCAATATAGTTTATGAGGTGATGGCCAATTAGTTTATAAAATGATAGCGAAATAGTTTATAAATAATATTAAATTAGTTTATAAAATAATAGTGAAATAGTTTATAAGTGATGGCAAAACCTTTCATAAGGTGATGGTAAAACAATTTTCATGCTGCTACTAAAATAGGTTATTAGGTAATAGCGAAATGGTTTTCATGATGGTAGGAAAATAGTTTATAAGATGGTAGTTTACTAAGTGTTGGTAAAATAGTTTATTACTTTAGTAAAAATAGTTAATAAAAAGATAGTTTATTAAATGATAGTAAGAGAGTTTATCAATGATAGTGACAATGATTCGTAAAGTAATTGTAGAATAGTTTATAAAATGTTAGTTTATTAGCCGATTGTAAAATAATTATTAATGATGTCACACCCCAACAATGGTGAAAACTCGGGAATGCAACATAATGATCAATCATAACACAAGATACAAAATAGAGAAAACTACATTGCATAAACTCCAAGTGCTATGAAGACCATTAACCTTGAACAAACTCAAGTGATGTCCCAAATTGCAACTAAAATCCATAATCTCTTACAATTATTCATATGCCCACACAGGGGACCATAATCCAAACTTAATCCAAAACATCCAAATACTAGAATCAAACAACAAGCATGCAAGACTTTAAATGGAATTCTACACGGGATACTTCTAAGTCTGCTATCAATCACCAAACTACTCTTCCTTCACTTCACCTGAAAATGATATTCGAAAACGTCAACAATAAGGTTGGTAAGCTCTTAGGTTTGACCTTAAACCCAAAAGTTGTGCCAATATTTCAACAGTGGACAATAGTACTATATGACAGTGAATATATGCAAACAACTTTAGCATCATCGCTAATCAATAACCATATGTCACTTACACACCTAAAGAGTCTACCAGCTAGAGCACTAATATTAGGGCAGGACTACACACAAACCTGGGTAGGCGTACCCATCCGCTCTAATAATCACACAAATACAGGGTAGGCGTACCCATCCGATTCAATAATCTCACAAACACTGGGTAGGCGTACCCATCCGATCCAAACAATCATGCATCACATAATATTCACATAACACTCATAAGCACATAACTTGTCCCAAAAACAAAACTACATTTCATACAGATCCATTCAAAACATTTCAAAACACATTTGAGTATCATTTTCCCCCAACGGAAAAACCAGTAAAAATTGGGGCTCCGAGAACTCACCTCAAGCAAGTCTTTAACCCAATCTCAATCACACAAGCAAATGTAACGACGTCCGCACACGACCTAGTCCAGTTAATGTCCCAATTTAATCATCCAATTCCAAAACAATCTTCACGTTTGATGCATAAAGTTTAGACGCATTGTACAATTACCCAAAACAATTTAGTGGTATGATGGTTGACGACTTAACTCCATATTCATATCAATCTCATTCCTCGATAATACATACTTATACTATTTAGCGTAAATAGATAAGTAATATAATAAATATTTATAATTATTAATTATAAATATATCCCGACAAGTCTATTCGGTACACCTTAGTCACTTCAAAATAATCATTTTACGGTTGAAAATAAAACGTTTACTCATAATAAACACTTTAGAGAAGTTTCGAGAAAAATTATATTTTTCGTCTTTTAGTGAATTTATTAAATAAATAAAATAAAATAATTATTATTTTATTATTTAAAATCAAAAATCATGTTTATAAGATATTTTCTAAGTATAAACTTTTTACGAAATTTCGACATGACTCGTACGTTTATACAACGTTTTCCAAGGTTTCAAACCTTATTTTCAGCATTTTTCATAAATTCGACACTTTTCGACAAAATTCCAAAATCTCAATCGTTAATGCTTACCAACACGTTTTTCCCAAAATATCGTTCGATATCACTTCATAAATACATTTCCACTTTCAAAAGTCCATCAAGATTCTCATAACTACTACATATCGCTTATTGGGCCTTAAGGCCCAACAAGTGTCCATTAGGACATATATAAGTCCAAGATACTATTTAAATCCAAAACCAAAGTCCGTTTACATATATAAGTATATACTTATATGTATAAATAATCTTAACCACAATAAGCCCTCCCATTAAGCCGCGGCTCAAATAGACTTATTGGGTCGTGAGTCCATAAACTCCAAAATACGTATATTAAGCTTTAAAATAAGCTATTAAGCTACGTATCGCATTTGGTTACTACCATAAGCCTCAAAAATAGTGCACAACATACGTCATAACAGAAAAATAATCAAAATCACTTTCCTAGTGATTTTGGGAAGAGGTTCGTGGCATATAAGCCCAAAATAAGCCAAGAAATAGCTTAAAAATAAGCCTGAATAAGCTATACAAGCTATTATCAAAAATAAGCATTCTAGAATCATATATTATTCAATCATCACGACCACAACATCAAAATCACAAAAACCCTCTTTTTCCTTTTTATCTCACACGTACCAAACACCCCTTTTTCTTTTGTTTCGCTTCTAAAAATTAATTTTCACAACGATCAACTTGTACAACTAACATCTATGCATCAAAATAAACCCAAAAGGACAAACGAAATTTAAATTTGAAAACTTACAAGAAAATCTTCAAAAATGTATATTTCGACACGAACCGGACAACCCAAACGTTGTTTAATGAATACCCAAACACTCGTATCAACCCGGAATATCACGTTCTTGATCAAAGTTGGAATTTTTATGATGGTTTTGGTGGTTTAGGGGCGGACGACCATACACACACACACTTGAGTGTGTGTTTTATTTTTTTGAAAATAAAAATGGAATTATGAGAAAATGAGGAGTGATAAGCATCTAAATGTACCATTCCTAGACAACTTAGCTAAAATTAAGCCATTTTGTTCCCCTTCTTTGACTTCTTGACCGGCCATGGATCCAAAGTGGTCTCGGGCCTTTCTTTTCGTGTCGAAATCACTTAAATACTCATAAAACTCAACCGTAAAATTTTCCCCAAAGTTAATTAGCATTTTTATTCACTTTAAAAATACTTTTCCATTAACCTAGAGTATTCACACGACATATTTTCACTTTACACCCTTCAAAACTCATTTGGACATTAACGGACGTGTCGGACTCGTTTTTCGGCATTTCTCACAAATTCACGGGTCAAACCACCCGGAATACAAATAACACAATAATACCTTCCAAAAGGGATTATTAATCACAATAAACCACAATTCATCACATATCTCATAAAATCACCACCGTCAACACGGTACAAAATCTGAATAAACTGACAAAAGTCAAATAGTCAAAGGACTATTAATGAAATATTCAGAACACAAAAAGGGCAAAGGTTACATTCTACCCCCTTAAAAGAATTTCGTCCCCGAAATTCAACTACTAACATCACTAAACAAATGCGGGTACTTCAATTTCATCTGATCTTCACGTTCCCACGTGAATTCAGGGCCACGTTTCGAATTCTACCGAACCTTGACGATGGCAATCCTACTACGCTTCAACTTCTTAAACTCTCTTTCTAAATTTCCACAGGCTCTTCCACAAAATTCAACTTAGCATCAACTTGAATCTCATCCAAAGGCACTTGCAGTGTTGGATCAGCCAAACACTTCTTAAGGTTCGACACGTGGAACGTGTCGTGAATACCATTCAATTCCTTAGGCAAATCTAATCGATAGGCCACAGGGCCTATTTTCTTAATAATCTCAAATGGTCCAACAAACCTAGGTGCTAACTTTCTTTTCTTCCCAAAGCGTACCACACCTTTCCAAGGTGACACTTTGAGCAAGACATAGTCACCTACACTAAACTCTAAAGGCTTCCTCCTCTTATCAGCATAACTTTTCTGACGATCACGTGCAGCCTTAAGTCTATCCTTAATCTGCGATATCTTCTCAGTAGTCTCTTGCACTAACTCAGGTGCTATCAACTGACCTTATCCAACCTCAGCCCACATAATTGGCGAACGACACTTTCTACCATACAATGCCTCGAACGGAGCACATATCACACTAGAAGGATACCTATTGTTATACGAAAACTCAACCAACGGAAGATGAACATCCCAACTTCCTCCGAAGTCTAGGACGCACGCTCTAAGCATGTCTTCTAAAGTCTGAATAGTACGCTCACTCTAACCATCGGTCTAAGGGTGATAATCCGTACTCATATCTAAACGAGTCCCTAATGCCTCTTGCATTGACTGCCAAAACCTCGATGTAAAATGACTATCACGATCCGATATAATTGAGATCGACACACCATGTCTAGCAACTATCTCATTTAAATACAATCTAGCCAACATTTCCATCTTATAATCCTCACGCATAGGTAGAAAATGAGCAGACTTAGTCAATCGGTCCACAATGACCCAGATTATGTCATGCCCATTACTAGTCCTAGGAAACTTAGTCACAAAATCCATAGCTGTCCCTTCCCATTTCCATATGGGAATCTCAGGTTGCTGGAGCAGGCCAGATGGCCTTTGATAGTCAGCCTTAACCTTCAAACAAGTCAAACACTTACTAACATACTCAGCTATATCCTTTTTTATTTCAGGCCACCAATACCTATCTCTCAAATCATAATACATCTTATCAGCCCCTGGTGTACAAAGTACTTCGACTTATGGGCTTCATCCATTAAGAGGGTTCTCACCTCACCCTTTAAAGGTACCCATATTCGATCCAGGTAGTACAAAGTTCCATCACTTCTCTGTTCTATCATCTCATCTAAACCTTTCTGCAATCCTGCAAACTCATCCACAGCCTCCTTCTGAGCCACCAGTATCCTATCCTTGATACTCGACTGAAGGATCATATTCATAGCTGTGAGGTTTCTTGATTCACGATCTTGGGAGGTCGGGGATGATGGAAATATATAAAAGACATTTTAAAGAGAGAAAGTGATTTATTATTGAATGATTAGTGAAATTACAATTGTGAGGTTCACCCCTCTAATGAAGATTAGAGAGGGTATTTATAGACTAAACACAAGCCATCTTTGGGCTAATTACATTTCTAGTCCTTGTGTTTTAGACTATATAGAAACTAATGTAATTTCCATATAGACACCACATTTTTAATCCTAACAATCTTCCCCCAATGTGGTGGCATATGGAATTACTTACAATGTATCCTACAAGTACAAATATAAGTGCTCCAGCTTGAATCTTTCCATTACTTGCAAACGATACAATGTAATTTGTATAAACTGAGTTAGCTTCCCTCCAGTTCATACTGCATGTCTTCAATCAGCTTTCTTCATCTACTTCTTTTTGTCGAAGTTTCTGAATCAGCTTCCCCCCAAACCAGCATCCGTATTGTAAGCAGATTCTAAAACTGTGATATAGCTTCATAGAAGAAGAAGTAGAAGTAGATGAGAACCAGAGAAGTAGAAGAAGCAGAAGAAGAAGCCAATTGATTCAGTCTCGAAAAGAACTAGTCAAATTTATATATGATCGTAGTATTAATCCGTGACAATTCTTTCCAAATTACTTCTCAAACAAGAGAAATAAAAGGATAAAATCTCACTAAAGAAAACATAATATGTATATTTTTAACCGGGAAGTATTTCTTCTCGGGTCGTATCCCAACAAAGTCGTGAATTGAGATTTGGAAATAATTCGGATTCGAGTCAAGAATGAATAAAGGACTTTTGAATTTTGAATTACACTACGAATATAATAGCACAATTAAACTAAGAACAATTAAAGAATTAAAAACGTTTAACTAATTCGAAAAATTAATAAATATGAATTAAAAACGCGAGCTAAAACTGAAATTTAAAATCTAAGGCACTACTTTTAACAAATTTTATACCTAAAAATCACAAATTTAAAAAGAAAATTTTAGGAAAAAGAATTAGATTTTTTTTAACTATTTTTGAATTTTTTATGAATTTTTAAAGAAAAATGAATTATCAAAAATACACTTTTTCTAAAAATTAACACTAAGATTCTATTTTTATTTTTCAAAAATACTAGAATGAAAAAGAAAATTTTTACAAATTGATTTAAAAATTTCAACTATTTCTCTATTTTCTATGAATTTTTTAAGAAAAAGAAATTACTTAAAATCTATTTTAATTCCTAGAAAATACAAATTAAATTGGAAAAATAAAAAAAATGGTTTTTAACTACTAAAAATGAGCAGAAATAATATAGGCACAAAACATGCCAATTTTTTATAAATAATTGAACCCTAAATTTGACCAATTAACCTAACTACCCTAATTTTAATAAACTAATTTCAAAAATATAATAACCTGATTTTATTATTCTCTAAAAAAAGGGGTTAGAAATTTGTACAAAAGAAAGAGTTAAAGGGTAGACGGGATAACATATGAAATATTTACACTACTCATAGTGAAAAACGGGCAACCCTAAACTATCTAGAAAATACAAAACAGACCCTACGACTCAGCTTATTTTTGGCTTATTTAAAAAGTGAAAATAAGCAAAAACTTAAAACTACAAAGTTGAGCCCGAGCTTATACTCTACAACTTTAATAAAAGCACTTTTGACTTTTAACAACTAGATAAGCTAGAAAACTTAGCTTTTTAAACTGAATACAGAAACTAAGCCTTAACTAATTTTTTCAATCTTTAGCTTATTTCTAGCTTATTACTACATGAAAGTTAAAACTAAAAGAAGCTAAATGAAGATTGTAATGTGTACTAGAGATCGCTAAAAGGAAATAAGCTAAAAGTAAACAATTTTAAGAAGAAAATAGCTATTAAAAAGTGAAGGTTCTCAAGATTTTTTACTGAATTCACTAAAACCTAATAAGCTAATTAGATTTATAACTAAATCTCTAGAATCTACAATTTTGAATATATTAAGCTATTCTATGAACTTTGAATAAATCTATGATTATAAAAGGTTTTTGAAAATTAAACTAGAAAAGAGAGAACTCTTATAAGGAATTATGCTAATTATCTAAACTGTTGCTATCACCACTTTTGCAAGTTCACAAAAGCTAATCTAAAAGCTTAAAATGAAAATTAAGTGATTATCTATATTAAGCTACTGGAGTACTATTGAAATACTAAAAACCAAATTCTAACTCCTAACTTTAAAAGCTAAAGAACAGCTAGAAAAGTTAACAGCAACAACAGTATTAACTGTTGTTGCTGATATACTTGACCAAAAATTTAAATGCAAGCTAAGTTTTCTAAGGTAAAAACTCTTTAAACTCACTACCTATATGTATCTACACCTATATTATTCAATTGTGAGCTCTAAAATAGTGAGAATCACTAAAATCTTAAAACTACTTGAGCATTAAACTACCCTGGTGCTAGAAAGGACTTTTTAAGCTCAAAACTTTGTAATTCTACAAACTAACTCTTAAAACCTAATTAAAACTTGTTTTGCTATGGGTTGTAAATCGAAAATGTTAGTAAAAGGAAATGAAAGAATGATTGGTTGACTTGTAGAGTTAAATACAGCTTAACCCAAACACCATTTTACTAGAGTGTCTTAGAAACTATAGTTCACTGTGAAATCTATTTTATCACTATGAACTGTCAAATCCTTATATCCACTACTTAACTAAAAACTTACTAATAAACTATTTCTAACCAAATTAACACTACAGCTTATTAAATAAAAATAAGCTACTTTATCAGCTTAGCCTACTTTCCTACTTAACTATGACAGAATTGAAAAAAATAAAGCTGAATACTAATTGGATGGTGTGTTCGGGCCAATTGAAATGATGGATCCGTGTGCGAAAATGATGTGGATTGGTTAAATACGAGGTAAAGAAAGAGAAGGGGAATGGGGGAAAGGATTTTTGTGAAAGTTGGTGTTGTGGCGTGTTTGCGGCGGGAAAAACTATTATAGGTTGTTAGGAAGGTTTAGTCGCGCGTTTCATTTAAAAGTTTGAGAGAATTGCACAAGTGGCCCTTGTGTTTCTGATTTCCACATTGTAGTGTAAAATAACTTTGAATTTGACAATAATGGCCCTTGTAGTTTCTAACTCCTTTTTCCTCTTAATAAAACATCTTTCTAACTTTGACAACTTTGGTCCTTTGACTTCAAAACATCCAAATGAGCCCTTGTACTTTGAAAACTTGTCATTATTAATCCTTTGACTTCAATTGGGTCTTCATTGACTTTCCTTTCTTGTTTCGGGCTGATCCGGCTTTGATAATTTTTCTCAAATCTCTCTCTTGTACTTGTCTCTTCCGTTTCTTGTCGATTTTGGCTCGTTTTTGCTCTTTTTTGATTTTATTATCCTTTCCTGCACAGTGAGACACAAAAGCACACATATTTCCTTCTTTTGGCATGTTTTCTTGGCTTTTATTGGCAAAGTCCCGGGTATTTATTATGTACAATTTAACACTTATCAAAATGTTCCTCCAAACTTAAAAGGATTTGCTCGTTGTCCCACGCATTGTTCTATTAAGTGTACTCTTGTAACTAACAGTTTCCAAAATTGCCTTGTTTTCCCTTTTATGAATTCTCCTTTTTTAAATCTTCTTAAGCGTTTTATCTACATTTTTCTCATGGAAAAACTCATTTAATGGCAAACCATTGCAATTTTAGGCAACTTTTAGGCTCATTGAAATGTGCGACTCCCGATTATAAGAGCACAAAAGAGAAAAATCATCTTCACCCTGACTTTTCACTAGACTAAACAAAGCTATTAAACAAGATCATTGTCAAGATAAGTCCAAATGATTAAGCTTTATACTTAGAACTTGTGAACTTTTCCTCTAAGACATAAATTAATGATTAAGATTGTGTGCACTCTTTTCAACTCAATCCATAGATCAATTTTATCTTTAATAGTGAAATCCATCTAAGCTTTACATTTGAGCCTTGTGAACTTAAAATGTTAATACAAGAAATCCTCGACTCAAAGCACTAAAAGGATTAGGGGGAAAACCAAAACGTAATAAATTGATTTATAGAAATGAAATTTTTAACCATTCTTTTATGTTCAATTATACTAATAAATTATTTTTTTTTCAATTCTAGGAATGTTTTGTTTCTTAGGTTCGAACCCCCTACTAGGCCTTTCTCCAAATATGGATTATCGCATCAACAAACGGTGTTCTTTGTTCGAACCCAACTCTGCTGCTAACGTTTGTGGGTTATCGCGACAACTCACATTTTGCCCTACGCAAAGCCTAGAATCAAAGGTCCCTTAGTTGCAATCATCACCTAGGCCGCGCCCCCAGTGATCGATATGCCTACGAAACGTGATTCCACGTACATAGTTTTAATCCTTAGTTGCGACACCAATCGAGTCTCACTCTAACATGGATACGCTGAACGATTAAAACTATATATAGCTCTTTATTATTTCTATTTTTGCGATATGCTTCTTTCGGCCACGAAAAATAATGCTTTTTGCATTAGGAAATGCCTTAATTGGCATTACTTTTTATTAATTATATTTTTGTTGAATGGAAAATTTTCACTTTTTTAGAAAATCAACTTATAAATTTGAATCAATAAATCTTTATCATAATAATAAATGAATTACTTTTTCAAAATGTTAGACTTTTTCTAAAGACAATTGTTTGGGATTAGTTAAATTAAAAAGAGAACGTAGCTATGATTAGGGGTGCTTAAGAGCTTATGGGAGTTAAAAAGCCACTAAATCATTCTATAAGCTTTAGGTTTTCAATAAACTTGTCTTAAGCAAAATTACACTTTTATTTTTAACTACATATCTCTTGTTCTTCACATTTTTAAAATCCAATGCCTAATAGGATTTGTGAAAGCCTAGCCCCCACAAAAAGGTAGGGTTTTTTAAAGAACTAGTCTTAGGGCATTTTCACCGGTCAAGTCAAAATTAAATCCTATTTCTCACCAACAGTTTACCATAAAGTGGTGGTTTTTCCCACAAACTAAGCTTCTAATTGTAAGCATAAAAATTTAAAATTTTCACTTTTCACAAAAAGATAAATTCAAACGGTTCAAAAATGTTGCGTGAAGTGCAAGTCATTATCGAAGAGATCCTTCCCCAAACTTAATGATTGCAAACATTGTCCTCAATGTTTTTGAAAATTAAGGGTGGTTAAAAGGAATCTCAAAACATAAATTCTAAGTCATGCTAAAGAAATAGATGTTGTTCGATAAAGACAAGGATAAAAGATTTTCCCATTTATGAAGAGAAGATTGGAGACCATCAATGGAAATTGTGGGCATTGCTTTGTTCTTCCACAATATTGAACCATGAATCTTCCAAAATCCGGAAAACCTAGACAAACATAACCAACATAGTAACGAAAGAGAACAAGCCTACCCTCTCATGAATTTTCATTGTTTGCTAATAAACAACTTTATAAACGGCTTAGTTTTTGTTAACCAAGTACAAGCTATACTCGACCCAGAATTGATTTGTCCTTGGGGAAACAAAGAGAAAATAGAAAGTATGGTAAAAAGGATAAGATTGGTGTGCCTCCACGAAGGCTCGTGTTTATTAACAGAGTCCTAGTTGACTCATTTCCCTAACTAGGTTTTCATTTATTGGAGGATAAAAGTGAGGTGAAGAAAATTCGCAAGGATGGATCCTTCCCACAAACTAGAGAATTAGTGTACAAGATGAATGGTGAGGACAAGTGAGGGTGGGTCAAAATTCGTACGTGTTTTAAGAACCGTTACTCTTAAGCAAATTATTCATAAATTACCTGGTTTAAAAACTTATATTCACTCCCGTGGGATGTAAAGTTATGCGGGTAATTCCTCGAATTTAGGGGTAAATTGGTTTATTTTGTTACGTTATTGGGATAATCGTTTTATAATCATTGTTTTCTCCCTTATTAAGCAAAACATCATTCTTCACTCTCTCACAGGGTCCAAATGGTTTCATCATCATTTGAAGAGATTGAGCAATCTCGGACCCATGGTAAGTATATATTTCCTTTCAACTTGTGAATTTTTTTCCCCATAAGTATGTGAGTCATTAAACATGCCTTACGGGCTTCAACCGTGATGGGTAAAATATTCGTACCTCGGGAAGGGAAAGTGAACTTTTCAAGTGGGTTTCCTAAATGGAGGATCGTTCCCTTCCGAGTCATCATCGGTAATCAATTCCGGTGGAATCATATCACAGATATATCAATTCCTCCGTATTATCTTTGAAAATTATTTTCAACATTCTAGAAACATCGGAGGGAGAGGGTCTTCATAAGCAAATCATCGAAAAACTTTTATATCTCCCTCGTTCACAAGTATCTTAATTTTCACTTGATTTGAAAATACCTTATTGAAAGACATCTTTCTCCAAAGTAATGATTTTCCTCATCGTGTTCAAAAAATGGTTTTGAAAACATTTAAATGTATCAAATTTATTTTCTCTCTTTTGAACTTGATCGTCTAACTTGAGAATTCTTCGTTTTGTTCAATAAGCACATTTCAAAAACCCTTGAATTTGTGATAGATTTTTCCATTGAATTTCCTTTATGGAAATTCTAAATTCCTTTGATCGATGGACTCTTTTGATAGGATTAAGAATCTCAACCTAGCTTTTTTATTTCGTCTGACTCGTTGAAGGGAGTAGTGTTGATTCTGCTATCCACCATTAAAAGAGAAATCCTTTAATGGGCATTCGGCAATGGTTTCGGAATTGAATTCGTTTCCATTATTGAACTCATTTTGAAAATCTTCAATTACACATTAGAATGTTCGTTAGACTCCTTGGGGATTGAGAAGGAATCTCGAACCACTAGATTCGATATGAATCTTTTGATGTGTCAAATGCACTTCTCCATTTTTAAAGAGTTAACGGTTCTAATATCGGACATCGGGTGTAAGCGGAATTGGTTGACAAACATTCATTCTTGAAACAAAGATTTTCAATTAAAGAATTTGTCAATTATTTTTCTCGGGTAAACCGGTTTATTTTGATATCTCATTAATGGAATGATTACTCCTCCCCATTATCATTGAACCATCATAGAAAATATTAGGGGTCTCTTCCCTTATGGGGATGTCATGGTGTAATAGGAGTATCAATTTTCTTTAATTCCAATTGTTCCCCAAAATATCTAATGGAAATGTTATCATAAATGGAAGTAGGACCTTATTAAAGTCTACTTTCACATTCATTCAAAAACGTTTTGATAGTCCTCATCGTTATACTGAAGGGGAAGTTTCGTTCTAGCTATCTTGGGGGTTTGGGGATAGGATACTTAACACTAGATTCCCGTGAATCTTTTTGTGTGTTAAGATGCTCATCCCCCATTTTTAGAGAACTAACGGATTCCTCGGGAATTCTTTGCATTTCTCCTAAAGAAATTGTCTTACAAGACACTTTAAAGCTTTAATGATCGGATCAATGCGTGAAAGCCTCGAGCGAGTATAAGCTTTAAGAAGAGAATTTTTGATTTTTAAACATTCTTTCTTTTTACGTTCGGCTTCTAACTCCTCGGCCTCTTTTTCTTTAGCGATTCGCTCTCTCTCTTATCTTTACTTTTTAATCACACTATCACAAAGTTCTTTAAATGTATCAAGAAATTATTGATCCTTTATTCTTTGTGCTTTCAACTCTTCTTTAAATTCATCATTTTGTAGATTGAAACATAAGTGATCCTATGATACCCTCCCAATGTCTCACAAATGGGGATAACCATTTTCGCACCACAATTGAGTACAACATATTGTATTAGTGAGGAACTACGGCAATCGAACACAAAGCAACCCACGAATTATCTTGTAATAATCTTGTGGTGTATTACCCTCTCACCATCATGACTAAGAATATTCCGATAAATGTGTGGAGGTGTGGTATACAGATTAGGAGAATAATTGTTAGCACTTGAATAAGTACTTACAATTGAAGCAATTCAATTCAATCAAGTTTGATACCGCACTTCGCACAAGTCGGAACTTCTGGGCAATGCGGGAATTCGTTTGTCCTTCCGCATTGAAAACAAGGATAAAAACCGTATGCGTCTAATTAAAGAATCAAAATTATAGAAGGGTTTGAGAGAAGAAAGAATTATTAGATTAACTGTGGATAATGAAGAATATTTTGGTTTTATGTTTTTTTTTTCAATCTTATTAATTTTTATCAATTCTATGGTCTTAAAATTCTAAAGAATGTGTGGATATAATCGAGAAAGAACTCAACCAAAAGATCTACTCACGTCACAGTAGCTCTCTAACCAACTAACTCACAAAGAAGAGCGGAGAAAAGGGTAAGAGCGCGGCTCTTTTAGAATAACCTTTGTCCTTGATGGCGATCCCGAAGACCCGGGCCTGCCTAATCTCTTAATGAATAAGACCAAATAGAGGGTGAGCCGTACCTGGCGAGTGTCAAAAATGGGAGTGTTTTGATCTTTTGTTGCGATGATATTATGATAATACTCTATTAAGAGTATTATATTATTGTTGATTCTTTTTTTAAAGGAAAGTTTTTTATGTTTTCAATTGCTTCTTATTATTTAACTTTTATTTATAGTAAAAAGAAAAGAAAATATATTTTTTACTTTTTATAGTTTTTGAAAACTTTTTTTTATATGTTTGATTATATAACAAGAATGTAACTTTCCCGGAGGAAAGGATCTTCTCGACTTTACTTCAACGAATATCCTCAAAAATCGTTCACGTCTTCCCCGGCAACGGCGCCAAAATTTGATTCAGTCGAAAGCACTAGTCAAATTTATATATATATAGTATTAATCCCGTGAAAATTCTTTCCAAATTACTTCTCAAACAAGAGAAATAAAAGGATAAAATCTCACTAAAGAAAACACAATATGTATATTTTTAACCGGGAAGTATTTCTTCTCGGGTCGTATCCCAACGAAGTCGTGGAAATCTGAGATTTGGAAATAAATTCGCGATTCGAGTCAAGATATGAATAAAAGGAACTTTTTGAATTTTGAAGTACACTACGAATATAATAGCACAATTAAACTAAGAACAATTAAAGAATTAAAAACGTTTAACTAATTCGAAAAATTAATAAATATGAATTAAAAACGCGAGCTAAAACTGAAATTTAAAATCTAAGGCACTACTTTTAACAAATTTTATACCTAAAAATCACAAATTTAAAAAGAAAATTTTAGGAAAAAGAATTAGATTTTTTTTAACTATTTTTGTATTTTTTATGAATTTTTAAAGAAAAATGAATTATTAAAAATAAACTTTTTCTAAAAATTAACACTAAAATTCTATTTTTATTTTTCAAAAATACTAGAATGAAAAAGAAAATTATTACAAAAAGAATTAAAAATTTTCAACTATTTTTCTATTTTCTATGAATTTTTTAAGAAAAAGAAATTACTTAAAATCTATTTTAATTCCTAGAAAATACAAATTTAATTGGAAAAATAAAGAAAAATAGTTTTTAACTACTAAAAATGTGCAGAAATCAAATGGCACAAAAATGCCCAATTTTTATAAACTAATTGAACCCTAAATTTGCCAATTAAAACCTAAACCCTAATTTTATTAAACTAATTTCAAAATTATAAAAACTATTTTATTATTCCTAAAAAGACAGGGTAGAAATTGTAACAAAAGAAAGTAAAGGGTAGGCGGGGAAACTAACTAGAATTTACACTCTAGTTAAAACGGACACCCTAAACTATCTAGAAAATACAAAACAGACCTACGACTCAGCTTATTTTTGGCTTATTTAAAAAGTAAAAATAAGCAAAAACTTAAAACTACAAAGTTGAGCCCGAGCTTATACTCTACAACTTTAATAAAAGTACTTTTGACTTTTAACAACTAGATAGGCTAGAAAACTTAGCTTTTTAAACTGAATACAGAAACTAAGCCTTAACTAATTTTTTCAATCTTTAGCTTATTTCTAGCTTATTACTACATGAAAGTTAAAACTCAACAAGAAAGCTATGTGTATGAATGATTGAAATGTGTACTTGTGATAGCTAAAAGGAGAATGAGCTAAAAGTAAACATTTTTATGGAAGAATATAGTATTAAAAGTGAAGGTTCAAGCTTTTTACTGAAATTCAGCTAAACCTAATAAGCTAATTAGCTTATAACTAATTCTTAGAAACTACAATTTTGAATATAAGCTATTCTATGGACTTTGAATAAATCTAGATAAAAGGTTTTTGAAAATTAAAACTAGAAAAGAGAAATCTAAAAGGAATAAGCTAATTATCTAAACTGTTGCTATCACCACTTTTGCAAGTTCACAAAAGCTAATCTAAAAGCTTAAAATGAAAATTAAGTGATTATCTATATTAAGCTACTAGAGTACTATTGAAATACTAAAAACCAAATTCTAACTCCTAACTTTAAAAACTAAAGAACAGCTAGAATAGTTAACAGTAACAACAGTATTAACTGTTGTTGCTGATATACTTGACCAAAAATTTAAATGCAAGCTAAGTTTTCTAAGGTAAAAACTCTTTAAACTCACTACCTATATGTATCTAAACCTATATTATTCAATTGTGAGCTCTAAAATAGTGAGAATCACTAAAATCTTAAAACTACTTGAGCATTAAACTGCCCTGGTGCTAGAAAGGACTTTTTAAGCTCAAAACTTTGTAATTCTACAAACTAACTCTTAAAACCTAATTAAAACTTGTTTACTATGGAAATCTCAAATGTATAAAAGGAATTGACAGAATGTTGTTGACTTTTAGAGTCAAATACAGCTTAACCCAAACACCATTTTACTAAAACTGTCTAAACTATAGTTCACTTGAAATCTATTTTAACACTAAAACTGTCAAATCCTTATATCCACTCTAACTAAAACTTACCTAATAAAGCTATTTTAACAATTAAACCTACAGCTTATTAATAAAAATAAGCTACTTTATCAGCTAGCCTCTTTCCTACTTACTATGACAGAATTGAAAAAAAAATGAAAACTAAATGGATGATGTGTTCGGGCCAATAGAATGCTGACACGTGTGCGAAATGATGTGGCATTGGTTAAAATACGAGGTAAAGAAGAGAAGGGAAACGGGGAAAGGATTTTTGTGAAGTTGGGTTTGTTGCGAGTTTTGGGCGGGAAAAACTATTATAGGTTGTTAGGAAGGTTTAGTCGCGCGTTTCATTTAAAAGTTTGAGAGAATTGCACAAGTGGCCCTTGTGTTTCTGATTTCCACATTGTAGTGTAAAATAACTTTGAATTTGACAATAATGGCCCTTGTAGTTTCTAACTCCTTTTTCCTCTTAATAAAACATCTTTCTAACTTTGACAACTTTGGTCCTTTGACTTCAAAACATCCAAATGAGCC
>BQNB010077359.1:0-25614 GCA_026074375.1 Tanacetum coccineum | reverse complement strand
GTATTTGTGTGTAGTAGTTAGATCTTGGCAATCTTTGTAAGTATAGTTAGATTATGGTGATCTTACCAAGTAGTGTTAGATAGTTGTGATATAAATAGTGTGGTGAAGTGAAGTCTTGAAGTTGTGAAGAAGTTGTGAAGTTGTGAAGAAGTTGTGAAGTTGTGAAGAAGTTGTGAAGTTGTGAAGAAGTTGTGAAGTTGTGAAGTTGTGAACAAGTAGTGAAGTCGTGTTGTGATAGATTGGTTCTAGCTAAGATTAGAACTCGACATTTAGCTTTGTGTCGTAAATCGGTGTAAGCAACGTTGTGTACGGTTTTCTCCGCCATAAGGGAGCTTGTTGACATAGTGAAGAAAACTCTCGAGTTAGGTGCTCGGGGAGTGGAGTAGGGCGAAGAGGTGCTTCGTTACCGAACCACTATAAATCCTCGCGTTGTGGTTTGATTGTTCTTACTCTTATCTCTTGTCTTACATTATTTTCTCATACTATCATATCAATTGTGTAGATAAGCATATCGTTCATATTGTGCAAGTATTGAATTCACATAAATTCGAATCTAGAATTTTTTACAAACACTTTAAAACCTTAAGTTAAAAAGCGGTAAACTATTCAACCCCTCTTCTAGTTTTCCACAGTCTTTGGTGAGTGCAGGCACAGATACGTCGTATCTTCCTTGATGGATACGGCGTATTGGTTGTCAGAACAGTAATCTTCAAAATATCTTCGTTTAATCTCCAGAATGCGTGCCTTTTAGTCAAGTTTCACCAAGTACTCCATAATTACTGCAATTCTCAAATACAAACGATTAAGTAACAATTCTTTGCAATAATCATACAAAATGGGTCAATTACATGGGATAAATGATGCTATAAAATAAATGTTATTTGATGTCATCAAGTACATATTCTTACCATAAATAGACAATTATGAACGTTTATTGAGGGATTTTGATACAAAAAGGTATCGACTATTTGATGTCATCATTTGCACCTTACGCAGGCTCTGATTTTTATGTGTCAAACCGCAAAAGAAATTTGGGGATACTTTGCTAATCACACATCAAGGTAATAATCAAGTCAAAGCTACAAAATCTTCTTCTGTTCAACAATATGAACAATTAACGATGCCAGAAGAGGAATCAATAGATAATCCTTGTGCTAAATTTAACACTATTAAGACTAGTCAAAAACCACTTGAATAAGTTTTTCTAGCAAGAATTGTGTTAGGAAATTTCTTAGGGCATTACATCCAAAATGGCGCGCGAAAGTCACGGTGATTGAAGAATCAAAGAATCTAACAACCTTACCTCTTGACAACTTTATTGGAAACTTGAAAAGTCTATAAGAGGTAATAACAGAAAGACTTCGAAACGGGTCAAAGGCAAAAAGAACAAAGATGATCGTCTTGCATTAAAGGTGAAAAAGGAAGTAATGATGAAGATAGCTCAGCTCTGATAGAAAGACGAAAGTATGCTATGGCCCGTAAAAGAATTCAAGAAATTCTTTCAAGATGAACGAGAAGATTTGGAGAACAACCACGAGGCGATAAAAAAACATTCAAAGAAGTAGAATGTGGTATGGTAAAAGCGGAAATGTTTTAGATGTGTGATCCAAATCACCTCAATTGGAGAATGTTCCAAAAGCCGCCAAAGAACAACGAACAAAAGCATGTATTGGAGGAGCATGGAGTGACAATGGAGAAGATGAAGTAGGAAAGACTAAAGATGAAACTTGCCTTCTAGCTCAAGCGCCCGATGAAATATGCTTAGGAGTAAACTTGGAACCCGATGAGTGGATTAAAGATAGTGGATGCTCAAAATACATGACCGGTAATCGAAGGTTGTTCTCTTCATACAAAGCATACAACGGAGGAAACGTAATCTTTGGGAGCGACTTGCGCGGTAAAATCATAGGCAAAGGTACGATTTCTCAAGACTCCCTAATAATTGAAAATGTTGAGCACGTAGATAACTTAACATATAACTTGCTTAGTGTAGGTCAAATATGTGATAACAAATGCAAAGTAATATTTACCGAACACGATAGCGAAATAATCAAAGACAAAGGTTATAGGTAAAGGAATTATGACAGGAGGAATATATGTAAACTGAAACTATGGACTTAAACCGAAGACAAAATAAGCCATTGCACATTGACGAAAACTCCACACTATGGCATAGTGAGATTAGGTCACGCTAATAGAAATTAGTTCAATCAATTAGTAATCGTCAATAATTAGTTAGAAAACACTACCCCCACTTAAAATACGACCGACATTTTTGTGATGCTTGCAAAATTGGAAAACAAGCTCATACAAGTCACAAGGCTAAAAATATAGTTTCAACAACTAATGCCTAGAAACTACTTCACAGGGATTTGTCGGCCCTTCCCGCATACAAAGCTAAGGAGAAATCGTTTATACCTTAGTAATCTTAATGACCTATTCTCGAATTCACATGGACTAGATTTTTAGCAAAATAAAATCGAGGCCTTCAAAATTCCGAAGTATTTAGCAAAATGATCCAAAACAAATTAGGATGTTCCATTGTATCAATTAGAACGAATCATGGCCGGGAATTTGATATTGAAGTATAATTCGGAAACTATTATGATTTAAATGGGATATCTCATAATTTTTTTGCTCCTCGTACTCCACAATCAAATGGGGCAGTAGAAAGAAAAAATCGCACTCTACAAGAAATGAGTAGAACCATGTTAAACGAACAATCCATTCTCAACAATTGTGGTGAATGGCGGTCGAACATACAACCTATATAATTAATAAGTTTTCCATTAGATGGTATTTTAGGAAAACTCCATACAGTTGTTAAGTGGTAGAAAGCCAAACCTTAACTATTTTAGAGTATGCGGAAGTAAATGCTTTGTTCTTAATATAAAGATTACCTCCACCAATTCACCCTAAGTCATACAAGAGTTTTTCCCTAGGATATTCGCAAAATAGTAAAGCTTACATAATACTTAACAAACAAACAATGAAAGTTGAAGAGTCGTTAAATGTAACTTTTGATGAAACTCCTCCCCCGCCTAAAACATCACCATTAGAAGATGATGAGCTAGTCGAAGAAGAAGCTATTGAGGTTAGTAAAACAAAACCCATAGGCAATAATCTTGAAGACATTTCATTCGAAAATAATCAAATTGTAAATATTAAAGAATCTAAAACTCATCCCCTAGAAAACGTTATTGGTAATCTAAATCAAAGAACTCTTAGGTCGCAAGCTCAAGACAAAAGCAATTTCTTTTGCTTTATTTTGACAATAGATCCTAAAAATATAAATGAGGCATTAAAAGATGAAAATTGGGTAATGGTCATGCAAGACGAACTAAACCAATTCAAAACAAATGATGTTTGGAAACTAGTCCCAAATCCCATAGATATGACAATTATAGGAACAAAATAGGTATATAGAAATAAACTCGATGAAAATGGCGTCGTAACTAGAAACAAAGCTATGTTAGTCGCCCAAGGATATAATCAACAAGAAGGAATTGATTACAACGAAACATATGCACCCGCAGCTAGACCAGAGTCCATAAGAATACCTTTAGCTTATGCTTGCGCATTAGACTTTAAGTTATACCAAATGGATGTGAAGACTGCATTCCTTAACGGTTTTATCAATGAGGAGGTTTACATGGCACAACCTCCAGGATTCATTGACCCTTCGCAAAACAAATTATGCTAAAAACTAAGAAAGCTCTTTATGGTCTAAAACATGCCCCAAAGCTTGGATGATCGATTAATGCCTGTTCTTATTAAACATAATACTCCAAGGAATGTTATAACACACATCTTTCACTAAAAAGAAAGATTCAATCTCATTTTGTCTAAATATATGTTAATGCATTATATTCGGACAACTTGTCAAGAAAATGTTGTGATGACTTTGCTAAAATCATGCATGATGAGTTTGAAATGAGTATGATGGGGGAACTAAATTTCTCGAGAGTACAAATCAAACAATTAGAGATGGAATATATTTTAATCGAATCAAAAAATATTAAGAAATGTTTAAGAAATTCATATTAGATAGACTCTAAGCCAATAAAGACCCATATGTCTACGGAAACCAAACTCACGAGAGACAAGAAGGTGAGTCCGTAGATAATACCAAATATAGAGGCATGATAGGTATTTTGTAAACTTAATGGAAAGAGACCTGATATCATGTTTATGTTTACTTGGTGCCTGCTTTCAAGAGGAACCGAAAACCTCTTACCTAGAGCGTTTAAACCGTACTTCCGATACATAAAGGCACCTACGCATTTTTTAGGTTTATGTATCTTAAGGGATCCGGCTAGAACAATATGTATGCGGATTCGGATCATGCGGGGAGATTACGTGGATCGCAGAGCACTAGCTATGTGGTCACGGTTATGGATGTTTCTAACATCCCGCGTTTTCAAAAAAGCAAACCGCTTCTTGCCATCTCCACAACCGAAGCGGAATACGTAAGCGCCGGAAAGGCATGTCAACAAGCTCTATGGAGGAAGCAAGCTCTTCATAGACTATGCGTTAGGTTAGACACCTTCCAATAATTGTGATAACAAAGGGGCTATAACTTAAGTAGACTCCCGTTCACACTCCTAACTAAACACACTTGAAATTCGGGTCATCACTTCCTCGCGATAATGTTAAAAAAGGAAAATATCTTAATAGAAAAGGTCACATAGGAAGACAACATACCGATATCCTAACTAAACCACGTAAACGTGAGCCATTCAACTAACATACTTTCAGGCTAGGAAGATGAACAAATCGATTAAGTTTTCGCATAATAAAAATCAATTTTGACAAAATCCGATTTTTTTTTCAAACAATGCTGCCCCCTTAATTCAATAACCCCCCCCCCCTCAATAATTTTAAGGCACCTTCCCAAATAAGGGACCACCCACTAAAGAAAAAAATTCCTTCTGAGTCTACCTTCCTATTTCACACAAAACACAAAGTTGGGAAAAGTTTATAAACAAATTTTAACTAATTTTCTTAGCTCAATGCATATCTCATTATACATATATACAATAATCCCAATCCATTATTTTTAAAAAAGTTTCTTCCTCACAACAAGGACACAATAAAAAATCAAGTTTATATATTGTTAAAAATATGCTTAAAAATACTTTCACATATGCATAATGATTGCCTTACTTGTTGTGAAAAGTATATAATCTAATATATATTTTTCGACAATCTTGGTTGAACAAAAAGTAAATCAAGAGCATTTGGATATTTCTTTGGTTTTGCAATTCTAATGGTCGAAATAATCGCTACGCCACATGTGTCCGATTTAGGCACACACTAGTACTTGCACATAGTTTAGTTTCATTCTTAACGTAGCCGCTTGAAAAACCCCCCCCCCCAAAAAGAAAAATTCCTTTGTGCGTATATCTTGTTACTATGTTATATATGCTCTTCATTTTTTATTGGTCTCAATTCCTATTTGAGTAATATGCTAAAATATGTGAAATATTTTGATCCTACATCTTGTCATATAATATATAGAATGTTGAATGCTTAAATGCTATGTGCTAAAAACCTTAGTTGCCATAAAAGGATGGACTTGCTACAAACTAATCACCAAAACAGAAACCCTCACACAAAATTTTGAGAAAAATCTAATTTTGGGAAATCTGAGAAATTCGAGTAGGTGGCCCCCTTAATTCATAACGGGCGGCCCCCTTAATTTTAAGGGGACCGACCCTTAATTAAGGGGACCGGCCTAGGAAAACATGGGGAAAACAATATTTTTCTTTTCTTTTTAACCAAACACCCTCTAGACTTAGCTACTATTTCCCTAAATTCACAAACATTTCTTGAATTTAATCATTTGAATGTTCATTTGTCCTAATTTAAACCTTTCCTCCACTATAAATACATCCTCATTCATCATCATCACAATCATCCCCACCAATGACATCTCCTAACAAACCCACATCCAAACCATTAAGGGTTGCCAAAATGAGTGTGAAACCCATTTGGATGAAGAAACCAAACCTTTGCAACACATCAAATGTGCTTAATACAACTTCACCAATACCCAAACCTCTCACTCTCATCAGAACCATCCCAAGAAAACAATCAACCCAATCAAGCATTACAAGAGCCTGTACATTGAGAACACACCACATCACACAAGTTGTCTCACATTATCCACTTTTTTCCCCTCTCACCATCAACCACATATTGCTCCACACGCAGCTCAACCCTCCAAAGTAACAACCAAACACAACACACACCACCTCTTATGCTCCCAAGTAAGAAGAGCCTATTTGATGGCATTAATCAACTACAAGACTATCGAACCTCTTAGCCATGCATCTCATCTCAACAACAAAACACACAATTCCCTATCACCTTACTCTCTAAACTTACCACACACCCTCAACATCAACCAAGTTGAAACCCATGTTGGGTATTGCCCTTGTTGCATCTTCACTCAAAAACAATTCCTTGCTTTAAGTGAGGATATCAATTGGATTGAATTCCTCCTCACTCGACCTCATCCACCACCTAGAGTTCAAATAGATTACCCTTCCACAACCACCTTCGCTCCAAACTCTCCAGCTAACTAATCTCGTAATATGCCTTTAAATAATCGTCAAATCCTTTTGTATTGCAAGCAAGTCAAAATCCTTCTATGGCTATTTAGGATTTTTTTTATGTATTAATATGCTTCTAAAGCATATTTGTTTTTCTATTTATGCATGCTTGTGTGTTATTCATACACATTGTCTTAAATGAATAAAGTAATTTTTTTTGCTTTGATGTTTGCTTGCACTTGTCATATTTTTCCTTCCTTCTTGTTACATGTTAGAAATATTTGTACTGTTCTAACTCGTTTTTGTAGCCAAGAAACCTAGTTAATTTAAAAGGATTGTTTTATAGAAAGCTCGTTTCCCTTGGTGCCCGCGAACGAGGAGGGAGCACACATCAAGGGGGAGCATTTATTCCGTCGATTTAACTAGCAATTCTTGACGATGTCTTTTTGATTCTACAAAAAGGGGGAGAAATGACATGAAACTCACTAAATACTTGTTTAAAAATAATTTTACATCATATTATATAGTAGTAATTCAAAATAGAAAGAATTTCAAAGCTTTTAGGTAGCGGGAACATACGGTATATACGTACACAAACACTTATGCCCTAAAATGCAACTATATGAGGGACCCTTAAGCTATAGTCTAGGCTCAACCACCTAGTTCTCTATAACCATAGGCTCTGATACCAATCTGTCACACCCCGCCAAGGCGGAAACGCGAGGCGTAAACAAGAATGGATATCATCACAACACATGGTGTCTATATAGAGAATACTAAAATGAAAACTAAAGTAAAGCAAAGACACAAAGTGTCATAACAATACCCAAAACCTAATGGTGTCTTTATTAATGAGAAAGAGGTCTCGTCAATAAATGACATGCAAAAACATAAACCAAACAATTCAAACAGAAAGCATAAATAACTCCAAGCATCCTACGGTCTCTTCTAGCCACTTCATTCTATCTTAGCACCATTAAGCTCACCTGAAAATGATGCTTAAAACGTCAACACAATGGTTGGTGAGAGACATAGGTTTAGGACAACAATAAAACTTTTAAAACCGAATTACTGTGATTATCAAAACAATAAAGGACAATTATGCAAAATATGAACTTATGCTAACATGCAATCCACATACTGGGTAGGAACGTTACCCCCGATCCATTACAACAACTGGGTAGGAACGTTACCCCCGATCCACTAATAGTCATGGAAAGGATCCAATACCCAATTCCAGACTCTTGGTACCGATAACACAATATCACAAGGAGTTGATCAGCTCCAAGGATCTTGCCTACATAAGTAGACGATAACACCACATTACCACTCGGGATAAATCCCAAGTCTTGCCTACATGAGTAGACGATAACACCAATATCACATTCAACATGCAACAATAAGTCATATAACAGTAACATATTGTCCATACACCATTAACCACATAATCACAGCATTCAAAACATCTTTAGATCACAAGCATCATTTTCATCCCAAAATGTAAAGACATTTAAAAATGGGACTATGAAACTCACCTGATTGCTAGCTTCAAATCCACAAACACTTCACAAATCTCACGAATAATCTAAACAATATAAGCATAAAATAAGTTACCATCAAATAGGAATTCAACCCAAAATGATGTAACCTCAACTATGATGGATGCTTATGTGATCTATCATAGTCCTATACTTGTTTTATAATCTTATTAAATCTTACATTTACTATTTGCACCTAAACGTTACACTTAACACTTTCTGGTTTTACGCAGAATTTTACTCTCACTTGCGTGCCCTAAACGCACTACTTAAACATTCCCATAATTCAAACCAAAATTCACCATGCTACATATATGTCCTATGAACCTCTCATAGCTCTCCCAAAGTCACTACCCTTCTATAAATATCCCAAAAAAAATCATTAATCCAAAGTGTTTAAAATTCGTCCAGAATCTGACCTTTAAAAAGTATGGCATTAATTACCCAACTTAAACCCCTCTCTGACCTTAGCCAAAATTCAGAGGTCACACACAATATATGAACTAACTTCCACGTGACTTAGAGCCTCTAACTCAGTGTCTAAGTATTTTTAGAAAAATCAAAGTCAAAACTGAAATCCGTCACTGTTTTACACACTGATTTTGTATTGACCATTTGACCCACTTCCCGACCATAAAAACTTATGAGGCCGGATTTTCTAGAAAGTAGACTCTCTGAGGTTATCTCCAGTATGTTGTAAATTATTTATTTGATCTTTTATGACCGAGTTATGCTCGTTACAAAACTGCCTAACTTTCTGCAGTAAATTAAACACTTAATTCGAGTGATCTAAGTCCTAACGCATGCTCATATCGCTAATCTAATTAATCTAATAATTAAGCTAACATCATAATATCATAAACTTTCTGGAAATTAATTACCCTAATTTATAACCCTATTTTTAAACCTAAATCCATCACAATTTAAGTTACTAGGAAAATTAGACGAACGAGAATTAAAAGTCGAATCGTACCTTAAAGCGAAACCCAAAAAAATATTTCGTCTCCTCTTTTTTTCTCTCCTTATGGCCGGCCAAGTATTAATGGGGATTAAGGGTTCTAGGTTTATTATTTATAGGCACCTAGGTAGAGTTTTAGTCTAAGTCTAACTAGGTTTTAGATTAGAATTAGGATTAGTATTTTAATTATATTATATTTTTTTTTTCAAAAACCTTAAACCGGCCGAATTTTATAATATTTATTTTTTTTATTTTTTTTTATTTTATATTTACATTTAAAACCTTAAGTTTTTATAAAAACTTTAATTAATTTAACTCTTCCTTTTTGTATTAACGCAGTTTACTAACTTTCTAAAAATAATTATTCATTTCCAACCTAACTTTCTAAAAATAGAAATTTTACATTTCTTAATCTAACACTCTAAACGCTAAACCTATCTTAAATAACTAACGTAAAAATACGTATACGTATATATACTTACACATTAAAGACAAATCACTAAATTTCTAATAATTATTTTCCTTGTCACTTAAAAGCGAACGAAAGGAAAATCGCCATTTTTATCATTAATCCAATCTTTTTGAATGCTCACATTCAATAAATGGATTACCAACACCTCATAAACACATAATAGCACACATAACACATAAAATCACATAAACCGTACATTGCAACAGACATATAAGTCAACACTAAAGGTTTGACTAACATGCTCAAGTCACGGTTGTTACAAGACGCTCAGCTTACTGGACCAGAAATTGTTCGTGAGACAACATAGAAGATTATCCAAATCAAGCATCATCTATAAGCTTCACGTGATCGACAAAAGTGCTACGCTGATAAGAGACGTAAGCCATTAGAATTTCAGGTTGGGGATAAGGTTATGTTGAAAGTATCGCCCTGGAAAGGAGTGATACGTTTCGGCAAACGGGGAAAGCTGAACCCTCGTTATATTGGACCTTTTAAAATTCTCGCCAAGGTGGGAACGGTTGCATATCGACTAGAATTACCAGAGAAACTAAGCCGTGTTTATAGTACCTTTCACGTCCTCGAACCTTAATAAGTGACTTATCCATGAAACCGCTCTTCAGCATTCCATTGGACGAAATCCACATTGATGAAAAGCTCAATTTCATTGAAGAACCGGTTGAGATTATGGACCGCGAAGTCAAGTGTTTGAAGCAAAGTCGCATTCCAATCGTGAAGGTCCGTTGGAATTCTAGAAGAGGTCCCGAGTATACCATGGGAACCGAAGACCAAATGAAGAGGGTAGGGGAAAATGAGTTGTTATAAAGGGTGTTTGGGACTAGGATTTGGGCCGGTTATAGATAAAAGGAGAAAACTTGAGCTTTTTGGTTTTTATAAGGATTTTATATAAGTGGGATGACCCGGGCCCACTAGGTGGGTACGAGTGGGCCCACTTTTGGTAATTTAGGTTTTCGAGCTCGGTTTTCGATGCTTTTTCCAATGCCACTTCCCAGGGTTGACTTTGACTTTGACTTTTTTGTTGACTTTGACTTTGTCTTTTTGACTTCTCACTATCTTTCCGTTCTCGTGCTCGGTTTTGTCGTTTTGGCTTCGATTTTTGTCCTTTTCTTGGATATCCGTTACCTGCATAATACAAATGCAAAACATACAAATACAATGTATTTTTGGTATATTTTTGGTCATTTAAGTCCGTTTTTAGTGGTCAAAGGTATGTGTAATTAAACACATACCAGAAACATATGCATGTTTTACAATTAGACGCAAGTGGACATTTCACATTACGATTACGTGTTTGCCTAAGTAGCGATAACCCATCTGAGCCCTTTATCATGAGCTGTCAATTACTGTTGTAAGCGCGAATGTTATAAATAGATCTATTTGGGATTGACATCCCCGTTCGGGTGAGTCATGCTCACTGTGCCAGTTTGCCGAAAAACAAACGTATACCATGTCGGACATAGGATGTTGCGGGTTGAACATCATCACGGAAAATGTTGGCAATTTATATTGCAATTCATACATGTTGAGCTTCAGTGTCATGAGCTTAGGGAAACGTAATTACATTTTATGATGTTTGCATCTGTTGCATTATCATGGGGAAATCTTGCGGTCCTACATTATACATTTTATAAACCTATGAATTCACTCAACAATATGTTGACGTTTTAAGGAATGTTTTCTCAGGAGATCAGTAAGGTACAAGACAAGGGATACATTGGTGTTCATTATTTTGGAAGTCATGCATTAAAGATTTGGTTGCATTACATTTTGGGAACATTTGTCATGAACTAGAATCTTTGTAATATGTACTTGAACAAGTGAAGCTTTGGGCTTTTGTAACAAATACTTTGCTAAATCTAATATATCGGTTTTAAACGACTTTTTGGTCGTTCTTATATATATCTTGTGTTATTGATCTATGAAGTACCACCCCCAACCCATATTCCGCTGCGACCTAATGTGGGGGTGTTACACTCGCCCTCTATGACAACGAAAGTTGGAACGACCCAAGGGATTTTGCTAAGACGGTCAAGGCAATCTCATTGCCTCAAAATGTCCCGAGTACATTCGACCGCCATCTAATCGAGCTCGAAAATCAAGTTCGACGCTTGATTGAAGCTCATCTTGCTCCAACACAACCTACTCAAGTAAACAAAATCACTACCTCATGTAAGATCTGCAGTGGTCCCCACGACACTCAGTATTGCATGGAAGATCCCGAACAAGCCTTTGTTGAATACGCATCCTTGCGTAATGATGAAGCGGGAGGTAAGTGGTATACTTTTAAGCCCGGGCAAAACAATCTTGGTGACACCTACAATCCGTCATGAATAAGTCACCCAAACCTTAGGTGGAGACAACCCTAAAACTCTCAAAATAATTTTTCAAACCCACCTAACCGGTTCCAACCTAACGGTACAATCCCAAACCGTTCCTTCAACAACCATTACCAAAGCTTCAACAATCAATCAAGTCTAGAAGGATTGGTATCTAACTTCATGGCATCTCAAGATGCCAGGTTATCTAAGTTTGAAGCCAATTTCAAACGACAACAAGGTAAGATGACCAACAAAATAGACACTATGTTGAAGGCCATCACCGATCAAATAGCGGACACATTACCAAGCAACACAATTAAGAACCAAGACCCGCAATGCTCAAACAATGTCCATGGCTCAATCAATCGCCATCACGATCCATCCCAAGCAGCCCAAAGGATCCCAAGTTAATAGACCCGACGAAGGACAAGAAGGAGAAGGCAACCTAGGAAACACCAGCTCTAACCCACACCCACAACCTGATCCATTAGCTTCCATCGCCACAGAACAGGTACAAAAACTAAATTCAATGCTTGAATCGCTCAGATTGGTTCCCCAATCCTCCAATACGAAATTTGTCTGCTCTAAAGATGATGGAGAAGTAATGTTCATCGAGATCATACGAGATGATGATGAACCTCAAAATGAGGGTCCCAATGAAGGTGAAGGGGAAACAACGGAAGGACCGGCAGTAAAATACTTTGACACATTTCCAACTAGAGATGAGCTAACCTACCATAAGTACCTTATGTATGGCCTAATCCCCTCAATATTTCTATGAAACCCCATCATTATGGAAGGATGCCCCTCAAACCTCAAGATACCATGCAACATTGGGCAAGTGCATGTAGAAAAAGCCTACATTGACCTTAACTCCCCTCTAAATATCATGACCCGAATGATGTATAATTGGATCATGAGGAGAAAACTCGACCCTAGGGAAAATACGAATGGAGGAGTTAGGAATTTCACAGGAAGGATTAAAGGAATGCATGTCTTCATAGGAAACTTCACCTATATCATGGACTTTATGATTATCGAGGACATTAGCTCAACTATTGACCCTAGGATGTCATAAGTAGTGCTAGGGAAACCTTTTATGGAAATATCTAACATGATTCACGACCCACAAGAAGAAGTAGTTATGTTCACCAACGAAAACAAAGAAGTTGCCTATAAGATGCCCCATAAGATAGAACAATACAACTCATTGTCAAACCTTAAGAAAGAGCACACAAAATCAGTCTACTTTAGGAATGAGGAAGACAAGAGAAGGGAGTTGAGTACGTAATGAGAAAGATATTAGGATTTTACAAAGAATGCCTAGAACTTGGACCCGAATACCTAACTGGAATGGATGATGAAAGAGAAGTCACATAAGGGCGTGCGACTTCGAGTCTAGCTACAAGACTCGTAAATAAAGAAAAGTGTTTTTTAGGAGGCAACCCAATATTTACTTTTATCGCATATTAGGAGTGTCATGTGTTTTACTCTTTTCATTTTATTCTATCATATTTAAACTCTATCTTATGATCATGCTTTGTATTATTTTTAACCTCGTCTTAATTTTAATAAAAGGTATTTTGCAAACAATAAGTGTAGAGGAATTTATCTGGTTTTTTTTAGAAATAAATTCAAACATGTTAAATAATTTGTTTAGATTAATTCGCGTCAGTTTCAAGTCATATGAGTAAATTGTCAAATCTTAGGTTTTATGCAACTACTTGTACAGGAATTAACTTATGGAATCAAGTGCAGGAAATTTTTCATCAAAAACAAAATTTTCGTTTTAACAGAACGTGAAGACGGCGTCACGATTTACACGCGACGCCGTCACCACGACACCTATGACGGGGTCAGGATTCTCCTGACGGCGTCAAATGCCTAGGTCCAGAAAACTTAAAGTTTTTAATTATTTTTGAAAATAAAACTTGCATAACATTTGAAATATATAATCTTCTGTTATAAACCTGCAAAACTAATAAGTTTGACAATTCTCTCATCCTATCTTTACTGCTTTATCGAGTCAAACCCTAAATTCATATTGTATATTTGTATATCGCACATTTTATGCTTGGTGTAGTTGTCTTTGTCTTTGATCACAGGTTATATTTGATGAGAAGAAGCTTGGAAATTCATAAGAAGTTTCATTGGACGATTCTTGGATGACGATTTAACCAGTTATCGCATGTTTCTTCTCCATTATTAAGCAAACCAGGAGAGTACTAGTTTCTTTTCCTTTAATTCGTTTTTACGGGTACCTTTATAGAACATCGGGGACAATGTTCAACTTAAGTGTAGGGGAGAAAATAAGCCTTAGAAACTATTCTTTCATTTGCCATTTGCTTTGTCCTTAAAATGACTAGTAATATATCAAAACATAGCATAAGAGGTGATTTTAACCCAAATTTAATTTTTTTTATGACACATACCGATGAAAACTAAGTATTAACAGCGTCTCATGGATAGGAATTTATATTACTAGCACAAAAACCCTCAAATTCCACCCCCCAAAATGTGAGGTTCGCTCTTAGATGTTATACCTTTAGCTTGTTCGAGTTAAGGAGTGAGCAATCATGTGTGTCTATTCCGTCATTACGGATGTGTATGCGTGGTTTTGCCGCCTTTTCTGGAACATTGGTATTGGTTACTTTAGGATTATGAAAGTGTACCGGTATTATATTAAATTCTAGAACTTGTTTTTGTGATGCATCCCGAGACCGCATAGTAAGTATTAGGATTTGCTTGATAAGAGGCATTAGGATTAACCCATGTTTTAAACCTACAATTGTTATGATGGTCACACCGATCATATAACTATCCCACACCCATGCCATGCACTCACCTTTAGTGTAGGATACCCCTGGTATAACCCTCTGAGCCTATCGTTTTTCACGGTTCTCGTAATTTTCTAGTAGATTCCAAACTATTAATGAAGAACATTGTTTACCCTTACACCAATCGTTACACCCAAATCGCCTTAGCCCACCTTGTATGTACTCACTTTTAGTACATTATTGTGTTTAACCCAAGTTTATTATTGAGTACACGGTTACTAAGTCCTTATCCTTGTAAATACAGTTTTGGGACGATTGGGATTCATGGTAGTATTTATTTCGCGAAAGAATGGGGAAAAAAGTTAAGTCAATACCCCCATATGTTTGTTAGATGATC
This sequence comes from Tanacetum coccineum, assembly GCA_026074375.1. Lineage (NCBI taxonomy): Eukaryota > Viridiplantae > Streptophyta > Magnoliopsida > Asterales > Asteraceae > Tanacetum > Tanacetum coccineum. The sequence continues at coordinate 10,579 of BQNB010077359.1, read as the reverse complement.
TCCATGTTATTTTGATCCACCTCTAATCGGGTCATTAGTTAGATTGTAAATATCGAGTATGTAAAAGCTCAAGTGTAGGGGTACGTGTTATAAACCCCAAGTTATGATGTATTATGTTATTAAAAAAATAGAAAAGAAAAAGAAAGAGTGTTAGCCTTAATTTTATATAAGTCGAACACGAATGTTATCGGTCTTATTAGTCGTAATTAGTCTTGTTAAGTAATAGGATAGTCGGGTTCAATGGGCTTGGATTGTAATCTCATATTATCCGTGTTTCGGGCTCAAAGCCCAAGATATGCCAAGCACGTCCCAAGTAACAAGCCCATACGCCACTTAGTGGGTGAAGGGTATAAATAGGACATTCTCCACACATGAAAAAGGTGTTGGTTGCCACTTGTATGTGTGTGTAACCATACCACTCCTCTCTTTCTCTCTAATCTAATCTTCCATCTTTTGTTTCTCTCTCTATTTTTGCTTATTTGGTATTGCTTATTGTAGTGATATGAGTTAAGTTTTAGGATAACACGTGGTATCAAGAGCCTCAGGTGGGTTTTGTGATTGTTGTGGCTTATCTTCTAGCTTATTTCCGGCTTATCTATAAGCATATTTATTTCTATCTTATTTTGTTTTTTTAACTCGTAATACCTTTTTAAATTCTTAAAAGTTTAAATCTGTTTAAGTTAACAAAGTTTGTCTATCATTTAGGCTTATATATATCTCGGTATCACTTGGGCTTATATTTCTTTTTTTTAATCTGTTTAAAGTGAAAAAAGTTTGATCAATTTTTTGTTCGTCTTCATATGTTGGTTTTTTCTTCAACTTTTCTTCTTGGTCAACACCTTTTAGCTCACTGTTCCTATTTTATTTTTCATGAGCTTATCATTTGTTTTTTTTTCTAAGTCTAAAACGTCGCTTATTTCTTTCTTATTTGTTAGCGTTTAGGTTTAAGCTTATTTTTATTTTCTAGTTTTTTTTAGGTTTCTTATTAATAGCTTATTTTCTAGGTTTTTGTGGCTTATTCTCTTTTAAAAGAGCTTATATTCTAGCTTATTCTCGCTGAAAAAAAGAGCTTATTTTTCTGGGTTTGTTATTGGCTTACACGGTTTGAAGTTAAGAAAGAAAAGGATGTTTTTTTGGTTTTTTGCAGAACAACGAGTTGTACGTTTTTGTTTGCATTGGGCGAACTATACCCAACCACAGAAGGCGAACTATACCGTTCTTTTGTAAGGAGAAGTATACATTTCTTGCTGGCGAAGTATACGCTTCATTAGGCGAATTATACCATTCTATTATTTGGGTGAAGTATACATTTTGATAGGCGAACTATACGTTTCACAAGTTAGGTGACTTATACACGAAGTATACGTGTGTGGTTTAGGCGAAGTATACACAACCACTAGGCAAAGTATACGTTTCTTAAAGGTGAATTATACGTGAATGATTAGGCGAGTTATACCAAAAGCTTGGGCGAAATATACTTGGTTCTACTTCGTTTAAACGTGTTTCGGGTTTTTTAATTTCGAGCTTCGGTTAATAACGGGTCTTCTAACTTATACCATTACGATCGTGGTCTTTCAACGATTATCGTAGTATATTTGATTTTTATCGACGATAAACACACGAGTCCGCGAGTAGCTAAATACAATCGTATCATTTTTTAATTTTTTAATATTATTTAAAATTTTAAATTTACACTTTTAACCTAAATCTTTCAAAGGTTTCATCTTTAACCCTTTATTTTTCACAAAGTTTAATTTTTAGTCTTAGGTTTTTACACATTCTTAATACTATCCCTTATATTTTAAAACAATTTCAATTTTAACCTTCAATTTTCAAACTCTTTTTACTTCTAGTTTTTATTCTTCAAATTTTTATTTAAACCTTTAGTTTAAAATAGTTTTCAACATTAGTCCTTATTTCAAAGTTTTTTATAATAATCGTTAATTAAGTTCAAGTACTACAACAACAACAACGATTTCACCAACAACAATTCATCATTCTTTCACGGTCTCTTCTTGATTTAGTAGAATCCCGTAAAAGATTATTCTTTTCTCGATTTAAGTCATAGAATTGTAAAGTCTCGTGAACGTTAATTGACTTTAATCCACAACAGCAATCACTTTACCTACTTAAGATCTGATATCCATTCACAACTACATTAAAATGTCAAATACCAATAACACCATGCCAACTCAAACATCAAGTGTTCTTCACAATGACACAGTTTCTTTGTGTTCAACTTATAAAGTTCAAGAGAAGACACAACTTTCAAGAAGTAGATGCATGAGCAGTCTTAGAGAAGTCAAGTCACAATTCAAGTTTCTCTCAGAAACTTTACAAGATTTTGGTACCATGCCTATCTTCAAGAGAACATTCTCTCAAGACTTGGATTTACTAGAACAACATCTTACTAAAGATATACTTTCTCAGACTGATTGCAACACTACTTTGACAAATCTCAGAACAAAGTTTGAAAATGCTTTCAATTCAGAACTCAAAGAGTGCAGAAATACACAAGATTTAATGCTCAATCCTTCTAAGATGTAATGATCTGTAACATGGATTCCGTTAGGAAATACATGCGTCAGATAATTCTTCATCAACAACGAACTTCACAATTGTTGAAACAAAAGAAGTTGATGCAGACATAAAAAGATCATTCAAATCTAGTTCAAGCATTGACTGTTGATTCATTGAAAGTTGATTTAGTTTTCATACAAAACACTTGCTCTAAGAAAGAAGACAATAATTCAGAGACTGCATCCAGCAAATCAGTAAAGGAAAGCAACTTGGATTCTGCAACAAAAGATGTACATGCAATCAAATACAAGATGTCAAAAGCAAAAGAAAGATGCATGGCATATTTTCGATCTCTTCATTCACACCTTCAAGTTCTTTTTAAAAAAGACTTAAAAGGCACTCGCATCGAACATGGATTCAAACGGGCATTCATGTCACTCTTTGGTCAAGATGCTGATACTTTCACAAGTACAATGCTCCTCAACATAGATCAACTACAAAAGCAACTTGACAAAGATGAATTTCAAGAAGATGGATCCATGGCAGCCTTTTAGGTGGTAAACTACCAGTTTCAAAAGTTCATCGATTCACAGTTTACTTTGGATTATGACAGTCAAATGACAGATAAGTACTTTATTGAATACACTGGAATTGAGGTTAAACACTTTAGAGATACACTACTCCAACACATGGGTAATGTCAAGAAGTCCGTTGCTGAAAGAATACGTCATCAAAGACAGTATGATAGAAGGGTGAATAAAAGACAGATGCAGACGCAAGAGAGTAAGATTGATACAAGTAAAAGAGAAGATGATGATTTGGTTGTCACAGAAAGCAGTGGAACAGAATCAGAAGTGCAAGATGACAACAACAGGTCAGGGAATGATATAGATGGCTGATTAATGCCAATATCAAACTATATACGACAAATGAGCCAATGGCTGAGGAACAATTAACGCTGGAATGTAATATCATTGTTATAGGACAATAGCATATAAGCTACCTAAAATCATTAAGAAGGTAGGGTTGACAAGATATCATTAACAATTGTCAAGTTATAAAGTCATATGCTTGATTTCAATACCTGATAACCAGGATAACTAACTACTTCAAAACAATCACTCGAGTCTGAAAAATATTTAACACAAAAAGACTGTGCCCATTTTGATAAATATTTTTTCAAATGGAAGCACATTGTATTGCTCTTGAACTTAAATATCAAAACAACTTTAAAATCGGGGCAACAAGGTCACATTTTGAATTGAAACACGTAATAAAGCCATATATTAAAAAGGAAAGTAGATTACTTTTTGAAACAATTAACATCGAATTGGAACATAAAGTGGCTAAATTACTTAAGGAAAATGAGACTTTGAAAAAGCATTACAAAGATATGTATGATTCTATTAAAATTACGAGATCTAAGACTATATAACAGACAACTTCTTTGCTTGCTAATAATGCTGATTTAAAAGCTCAGATTCAGGAAAAAGTTTTTGCAATTGTTGCTTTCAAAAATGACTTGGAAGTTAAAAGGAAATAGTGTAGATGACGTAAGTTTTGCTAAAACATCAGTCGCTTGGGGAAACCCGAGTGTTTTACAGACTTATCACGTGAAGACAACCAAAACAATAGTTTAGACAACCGAATGCGGGTTAGCGATCTGAAAGGACAACAAATTCAAGAACAACAGTTTAGCCATCCAAGTTGAATTGTGACTAACAATTATGACAATACCAGGTAACATGCAACACATTTGCGCCTAAAAGGAAGAGAACCCATATTCTATGCAAAGTCTGATCATATGATTGCATCTAGAGAATCTAGGAATGGTTCTAAGAACATGCCAAGATTTAGTTCAAATAACATGGTTCATAATAACTATCTAGATGAAGCTAAGAAAAAGACACAAGAAAGAGATAGGAACTCAAAAACTAGTGTGATGCCTTCGGCTAGATTTCAAAGCACTACTGATGATAGCAAACCAAAACCTAGGAGCACTAATCACTCAACTAGGAGTTTGCCTGTATCTAAGAGTAGTTGTGTAACGATCACAGTTGTGCCCATAGCTGATCACTCTAAGAATTCTAATTCTTTCTCAGATTCCAAACACTTTGTTTTTTCTACATGTCATAAGTGTGTCTTTAATGCAAATCATGATGCTTGTATAACAAAATTTCTAAAAGAAGTGAATTCTCATGCTAAGATTCAATCCAACAAGAGTAGAAACAGTAACAAACCCATAGAACAAAAAAGTCATACTCAGAAACATGTAAGGCAGATCTTCACAGAACATAGATTTTCTCCTAATAAGACTTCCGCTATGTATGAGAAAACGTCTCCTAGATCTGATCTTAGGTGGAAACCCATGGGTATAATTTTCAAAACTATTGGTCTTAGGTGGATTTCAACGGGAAAGATACTCGCTTATTGTACAAGAAAGGTTGACAGTGAACCCCTACATGGTTTAAATGTAGATATCCACAATATTCATGAATGTAAACAAACTCTGGATTTAAGTGCAGGTACATCACTCACTGGTCAGCAAAAACAAAGAATTGATTTCAGTGCACGTTCTTCATTTAATGTCAAGCAGGAAAATCTCAGAGTATGGTTGTTGAAAAAGCTGATATCTCATAAACCAGTGTCTCAGTGGATTCACAAATGATGAAATAGCAATGACGTTTGAACACAACAGTTCAAGCCTCAAACCTCAATGTCAAATGACGTTTGAACAAAACGGTTCAAGCCTCGCTCCACAATGTCAACAGAAGTTTCTACATTGAATATGATAGTCATGGCGTCAATGCCAGAGTTGGAAAGTCTATTCAGTCCTTTGTTCGACGAATATTCCAATAGAGAAAATCAAGTTGTTACAAAGTCTTCCGCTATTACTACTGCTGATGCATCCGATAAACGTCAACAACAAACTGATTCAACTTCATCTACTTCAACTCTAGCAACATCTGTCACTGCTTATGGAAACTTCGACTTGTAAATATTTTTATTTTTCTCTTTATTTTGATTTATAAATATTTTTGAAAAAGAAAATACAAAAATATAAAACAAACAAAAAGAAAATAGAAAAATATAAAATCTATAAAAACAAAATATAAAATCAAAAATTTCAAAAATACCAAAAAGAATCTTCTCGACATGTCTCTTGGAATCGATAACATTTACGTACCTAGAAATGTTGATTAACATCGACACGGGCGTGTAAATGAAGTTCGAGCAAGAGTTTCAAATGCTTTCAAAACATGTCCTTTCTAATTTTTTTTCTCAATGACTTATGTACATTTCAGTGCATAACTCGGTCCCGAATGTAATAGGGGAGTGTACTCTTCAGTGCGCTTACTCTAAAAATAGAAGAGAAGTCTTCTATCATGTGTTTTTAAAATCGTTGAACACAAATTTTTAAAAAGAATTTTGTTAGATATGAGTAAAAGACTCGGTCACCCCGTATATTTATTGTTTATAATAGTTCATAGTTTAATAGTTAATCGTATCCCTTCCTCAATATATCTAACAATTGGTACAATATTCAATGTTTATAAGTGGTACAGTTGGTAAAATAAATTCTCAACAATGTCATCGCAACAAGTGAATTAATTTCTGAGGGGGAACTTTTAAAACAAAAGTCTTTTAATGTATTTTGGGTACATCTCATAAATGTTAATTTTATGTATCCAAACACATTTCGTGAAATTAAAATGTGGAACTTATAATGTCAATTAATAATATACATTGTTCACTAAGGCATCTCACTTCGTCATCAACATATTTATGGTGTCATATCATTTTTTCCTTGTAAAGTCTAGTTTAAAAACAATTAATGGTATCCCACATACTATGTTGAAGGGGAGCTATCAAAAAATGAATTCATGCAATATTGTGGTATAATTTTTCTCCCCATGGAACTTTTCATGTCATAAATTTTAATCAATTGGTATTTCAAATACTAAATGTTTTATTATTTAAAATAAGGGGAGAAAATATGATTAAAATATGATATAGAAGAATGTGATCTTTAAGACTCTAAGTGCAACTCTTTCTTTCATGTGCTAAACAATTTTGAATCTCAGAGCACATGTGTAGGGGGAGTATTTGAAAATAACAATGTCAGAAAATGATTTTAAGGTTCGATCTCTATACCCACAACCAATTAATCTCACAACGTCGATGAAGTCATAAGGTGGTTAAGGTTATGTATAAGTCCTACGATCCAACTAGAACCGGAGGGATCTACCCAAGGACAATCTATAGTTAGAAATAGCAGTCATTAGGTATGATCGGAGATGAATAAGAATGAGGGAAGAATGCCAACTAAGATTGAGCTAACACTAGAACAATCACAACAAGGTGTTAGTGATGACGTCTTGGTAAGCATTGAAGGGGTTGAAGAATTAAAAAGAAATGTATGGATAAAGGGTGAAAAGAAAGAAGCCCTTCACACAACTTAGGCAGAAACCGGGTCAATACATAATCTATCAAAATCACAATAATGATTGTTGATATTAAAGAAAGCCGTCATAGACCTAGTGATGCAATGCACAACCCTTCCCAGCCATTCGAGTTTCTCTTAAAAGAAACTTGTCTCATTTGTCACGGAGATACACACGTTATCTATTGACATCTCACTCCGAGATTGTTGATATTGAATAGGTGGCAGTCTGCTCCAGCCTCCGATTACTAAAACCAAAGTGCACAAATCAAGTCTAGAGCCAGAAGAGATCAAATTATAAATCTCATTAGGACACAATGTCAAAATACACTTGTTGAACACCATAAAGTTCACAAACTGTAACAAAGAGTCCTACGCATTATCCTAGAGATTTTGCCAGAACATCCGAGTGATACTTAAGTATTCACAGTGAAGATGGAAATCTTGCTTGAGCCAACATTAAATAAGCTCTTGGTAGGTGACTTGCAAGATTCTATATGAATCAAGCTTGTGATAACTGGATATCGATTTTGGTCTAGTATATGAATTGACGACTTAATAAAAAAGATAGTAACTATCTGATTCACTTTTACCGTGATGTCTGCTTTGAGACGCTCCGGTAACGAGAACAGCTAGTACAGTTGTGAAACCCTGTCAAACCTATATGCTATGAACAAGAAATTTGATCTACATCTTGTCAATATTGTGGTAATCATCGCCTCGCATATTTAAATATGTGAAATCAACTTATTCACAACATTGCATGCTCTATTCCCCATGATAGACATGAAAGATTAAATAGACAAATTCATTGACAAAATCACCTTGGATCACAACTCACCCTTACGATAAAAATGTTGTATTTGTGTCAACTTGTTCATTTTATGTGTTGATTGCATACTATGTGTATTAGGTAGAGAAGAAAAAAAATAACTTTATGCAAACATATATACTACTCATGTAGTTAAAGAGAATTCTTTTGAAATTGAATTTGGTAATGGTATTTCATAACATACTAAAATAAACAAATAATAAACATGATAATATAGTCTTCTCATCCGAGGAACTATGGACTCAACTTACCTTACACTTTGGTAGTTAAAGATTATCAATATGACACAACACATCGACCATAATTTCAATATATTATAATTAGCAACACTTTTCTATTATATAATGGATTATGTGTCCAATATGTGTAAAATATCTAAGAAGGATTAAAATACACATCAAAGTAGGTTTGTTAACTTGGACTACTCATCTGAGATCCTAAGTATTTTCCTTGTGAGGCAACAAAAATAAAGTTATTGATTCCAAAAATCCAAAATGATGGTTAAGGATCTCTACACAACCAACTACAATGAAAGTATCATGCATCGCTAGACAAATCATGGTGCAGGCATTGATAATTGTAGGAACTAGCTTGTGTAACTCAATCATCTAATTTCAACCAAATCTCAACTAAGCCATCTAAAATCACTCAAATCTTCATGGCATAATTATCTTCCCAATAGAGTACTTTCCTTACAAAAAGCATAACTACCTGAAACTTTAAGGAATCAAAGGTATTAAGTCTTATCACCCAAGAACTATTATCTAATATAGGATCTTATACCTAACTCTAAATTTCACCACTATAAAAGGTTGTTAAATGTAATCACTATCATAATCACTTTTAATAATCAACTCTCCATCTCTCTTTGAAAATGGCTCCTAGATGTTTCAAAAAGAATGTCGACACCAATTATGAATCCCATGAAAACCCAAATTACCTTGAAGGTCGTCATTGTGACAATTATTTTCTAGTCATCACTAGCCTAACACAACCCTTCACTCTTGCAAAATGCTTCTTATTTACTCAACTAACATTCTCTATCTATCCTTGCCATATCCAAGAATTTTATGCTAGATACCACTTTAATAGGATATCCACCACTCTTCATTTTAAAATGTATGTTCATGACTATGTATGGAAATTAAGTGATCTAGGAAAGGTCATAAACATTTCCTATCATGGACTACTGTTCTATTGCAAATCATATGAAACTAGAGATTTCACAAAACCCAAATTCTATCGTCGCATCTCATGTTGCAATGATCCTCTAATTGATGGTGCCAAAACCCGTGTTCCATTATAAAGGAGTGTCATCCCCATCATGGGATAAATCACAACTTAATGCTCGATTGAGAATTTAGGCGGATGTATTAATCACAAATGTGTTTATAGAGATTGAAGCCAAGGAAAAATTACCCATCATTGTTGGTTACATGCTCTATTTCATTGATACCAAAATTCCATTCAACTTTGCCTACTTTGTAGCCAAACGTATGAACTATCTCAATGATGAGGAAACTCCTTACGCTAGGATCATAACAATGCTTTTTGAGTACATCAAAAATCAGCACCCTAATAAAAGATCTCGAATGATTGAAGTTGATGAAGTATCTCTCATGTGTCCTCCTTTCACTATGAAATCTCTAATAGAATGTATTAGTTAACCACTAGATCCACTTGCAACCTACTTGATGATTGGTGGCCCTTTACTTCTATGTGCTTAAATAATATGACTATCTTGCTTGAAATAATTTGCTTTTGTGTTTATTTCCCTAACTTGCCTAACAGAAAGTAATTAGAGTCATGATAATTATACATATAAAATGATAAAATATATATATGAATATATGCAACAATGTACAAAGTTATAATAATCCATGTTTGTACTAGTCCATGTTTTCATGTCTCCAAATAGTAAGCTAACCCATGTTGGACTTAAACATGTGTATATGTTTGTTGCTTGTGTTGCTTTGTGTTTGCTTGTTGCAAGTTGTAGCCAAGAACACCTCGAAGGCAATGCTCTTGACCTATGGATCCCAGCCTTGAAACAAGGGGGATCAACAATCTAGGGGGAGCACATGTCAAGATATCTACTCTCTACTTCTACGACGATATCTACCTTCAAGTATAAAGACCAAAATCCCGCCTTTTTTATTTGACAAAAGGGGGAGAAGGAAATCAAAGAGCTAAAGGAAAGCAAAGAGCTAGAGCTTACGGGGGAAAAGATAAGCTACTAAAGCTCGGTGAAGACCAAGTTCAAGCTTCACCAAATTACAATGCCTTGTTCAAGACACAAGCTACATCAACGACGTTCTTCATCTTTGCTATGTTTGTCATTTTAATTTGCTTTCAAAATTTTATTTGTCATCATAAAAAAGGGTGAGATTATTGGTGCAACATTGATTAGGATCTCCTTTATATTTTAATGATGTAAAATAAATGTTCGCAACACTTACAATTAAAAACAATAGCCAAAATCCAGAAAATAGGAACTATGTTCCTGACGCGCTGATGGCGTGTCAGCACGTGGGTCAACGCGCCAGGTGTTGTCCCGAGCTTGTGGATTTTGATTTGTTGGCTTTCCTGTGGTATATCCTTTATCATAACACGGGTTCGATTCTTGGATCGGGCTAGTTTTTAGAGAGAGAAACACTAGAGAGAGAATGTCTAGAGAGAGAAAGTGTTTTTTTTTGTAAAATGAATTATGACTAGCTTATCTCTTCCAAAGTTAGAAGAGACTATATATAGTACTTACAATATACCGGGTATTAGTACCCGAC
>BQNB010077358.1:10989-30877 GCA_026074375.1 Tanacetum coccineum | reverse complement strand
TAAAAGTGACCACGTGTACAAACGTTTTTGAGCCGTAGTATAAGGGAAAATTAACAAAGAAATATGATTACACTTAGACAACTGCCAATTATATATATGTATATATGAACTCAGCAGTTGTCTAAGTGTAATCATATTTCTTTGTTAATTTTCCCTTATTTTATATATATGTATATACATATATAATTTCCCTTATGTTATCAAATTATGATCACAGAATTCTGAGAGTCGTGTAAACACTTTCAGATTGAAGTATTTCGATGGTTCTATCGAAATCTCAAATCGGATAAAACTCAGATGAATCGAGAATATGTTTTTGTTGTTATGAAAACGAACCAGAGATTGATAATATATATCTGACCAACAAATTGTAACTGCCATAGCAGTTATTTTAACTACCGTAACTACCGAATCAGTTAAATTAAGGGGCAAAATCAAGTCCATAATTCCGGAAATTTTATTTTCAAGTGCGTTTTTAACATAGAACTTTACATCAAATAAAAATTTTCCAAGCTGACTTGGCAGCTCGACCATAGCCAGGGGCTCTGCCCCCTTGGACCCTGCTACCAGGGGCATTGCCCCCGAACCCCCGTGATTCGGGGCTTCGCCCCCGAATGATAATCATAATAACGTCATACAAGTGTGCACTCCGCACAACCCCGACTTGTTGAACATTTATCACGATTACACATTGGTCAACTAAGTCAATCCATTACACTTAAATCATATTGGTGACGCAAATTCACCAACACCTTATACTATATATGAACTCAGCAGTTGTCTAAGTGTAATCATATTTTCTTTATATATATATAGCGAGACTTTTTTTTCAGAACCATTCTTAGTGCGAGAACTGACAGAACCACCAAAAACATGCATGCACGCCTTCAATAATTGTATTTTTTGCACATATGTTCTAAAAACAACATATATGTTTTTAAAAAAACATAGTTGTTCTAAATAATTTGATAAGAAATTGGAAATACAAAATTTTTCTTTGAAGGTGTGCATGTATGTTCTTATAAGGCGTGCAACAACAATATTGCGGCCGTGTTGTAAGGTTATTTGAGAAAGAAGTGGAAGAGTTCATGATGATACGAGAACATAAGGTGGATTCTTACGATTATTTGGATGTATTCATGGTATTTTTTTGATTTTTACAAGTTGTGCAGTATTGTTTTTTTTGGTGGTTGTGTCAGTATAGTCGCACTAAGAATGGTTCTCTAAAGAAAAGTCCCCCCTATATAGGGTGTTCAAAAAAAAACCGTTGAAACCGACGACCGAGCCGACCGCTCAATCCGAAACCGAAAAAAACCCCGTTGATAATCAAAGATTGCACGATAAATTCTTGAATCGTGTATAGTTCACTTTCCGATACAATATTTCGACCCTATTTGATGCCTTGGGTTACACGAAATTTGTATATGGGATAAGACAAGAACACACTAAAATTCTAGGCATAAAAATTAGAGCAAAAACATGAAAAAAAATTGTATGTGTTGTTTTGATATTGTTCATATAAAAAATATATTTTCCATATATCTTTTTGTATATGACCAAATTCAGTTTATATATATAAACATACGGTTGGTTATATTGAAAAGTTGTGTCCTTTCATTAAAGTCATGACTTTTGACAATAGTAAAAAACAACCTTTCATCAGCGATACTTTGAATCTGTCACAATGGTTGCAGCCTTTAGTGACGCCCCTAAAGACTTGGTGACTCCATAAAATGTCGCTAATATTCCTATAACCAACATTTGACTTGTGATCAAATAAACTTATACGAGTGTGCACTCCGAACCACCTAACTCATATTATAACTTAACGTTGATCCCTTTGGTCTCTGGTAAATCACTATTACACAAAATGCTTAAGGATACTAAGCGATTGCGTGTCCTCGCGCAATATTATATGCCTTATAACCAAATAATTCAAAACTTTCCCAACTAAACCTTTGAAAAGTAGCAAAGACTTTTGTGGAAAAATTAAGAAATCACAAGTTATAAAACACCCATTTTTCTATTTTTCTAAAACTTTTTCTTTTTATATATATATAGAGTAGGGATCCGGTGAGAATTAAAAGTATAATGAGAAGAATAAGAAGGATTTTTAGCCACACATTTTAAATATGAGAGAGAATTTTAAGGGGAGATGCATTCATTTTTGTAGGTGCATCTAAAATGTGTGGTTGTGGTTTCTTCTTATCATTCTCATTTTAAGTTTTCTTCTTATTTGATCCTAACTCTATATATATATATATATATATATTATACATAAAAATTGATACATAACCACTAAAAAAATTGTTACGGAACAATTTATAGCTGATACATATGATACATAGTTTTTGCTTCAAAAAAGACTATTAATATAAATAAACATTTTATTCGCAAATTCATTGATACACTATTACAAGTTACATCCAAGTTAAGAAACAATTGTTAAACTATGATAAACAACTGATACACAAGAAACTAGTAATATGAAAACCACAAACCAATTGCTCGTACACGAACCAAAAGTTCCAACAACTCGTACACAAACCAACAACTCGTACACGAACAAAAAACTATTGAATAAATGTGACATTTGTCCAATTTCTATAACTTCTCACTTTAACAACTTTAAGCTCCTACACCATTTTAACTGAATTCTATATTATATATATATATATATATGCATTTGGGACACTTCCATATTAGAAAGTGTGAAAATTCAGACTTTTCATTTTTTAATGGCTATGATTTGACCTTTCACCACAGTCGATAAAACGGCTCATAACTCTCGTAAGTTCGCTTTTACCCTTTCATCCACAAATTATGGTTATTGGAAAACTATGATTGAACCATTCCTCATCACAAACAATTTGATGGGTTATGTGGATGGTTCAATACCGTGTCCATCAAAAACCTTATCCGTTACCGATGGTGCCATTGTTCCAAAGGAAAACCCCAATTATCCAATTTGGGTCTCCAACGATGCCCACGTTCGTATGCTAATCATCTCTACAATCTCAGAAGCTTATTTTCGCCATGTTCAAGGTACAACTTCTCGTGATCTTTGGTTGTCCCTTGAAAAGGCGTATGCACCTCATTCCACATCTAGGGAATACACTCTTAAAACATGAGAGAATAGAGATGCACGGTGATGAAACTCCCGATGCTTATCTAAATCATGCTCAAGAATATGCCGATGCACTCGCCGCCATCAGTGACCTGTAAAGGATAAAGATCTTGTTATGCTTGCAGTCTCAGGTCTTCGTGAAGAATATAACGGTCTTAAAACTACAATCACCGCCCATCAAAGTCCAACTGCATTTCGCGAGCTTCATGCACTCCTTAGTGATCATGATTATATGCTTGGAAAAACTCGTGCACCTGCTGCGTCTATCACTTCATCTTTTGCTGCAAACTACGTAGTGGGCTCACCAAGCATGCCAGAAGCTCGTCAAGCTCAACTTTCAGAGTTGACTGCTCAATTGAGTGCTCTTGGATTCCAAGTGTCACCCATTGCACCATCTGGTCCACAAGCCTTTTATGGTGTTCGCCCATCAAACAAATAACAATAACCGTGGCAATCGCAACAACTCTCGTGGTAACAACCACCACCGAGGTCGTCCTAATGGTCGTCAATTTGATTGGGCATCCACCCAAAACACAAACACAGTGTATGGCACTTGCAATAGATGTGGTATTGGTCACATTCCATCACAATGCCTTAATCGTGACCCTTCTACTATTCGCACTCAGCCATTCGCTAACTTTGCAAATACCCGTGCTCAATCCTCTAATGCCTCTGCAAATTGGCATTCAGGAGCAAATAGTCATGTGACACCTGATTTGGAAGCGATGGACAATTTAAAGGCATATTACGGTGACGACGCACTTCATGTTGGCAACGGTAAGGGTCTTCCTATTTTGCATATTGGTTCATCTAAAGTTTACTCACCACAAAAAACGTTTTCTCTCAAAAACATTCTTCATGTACCAGAAATCTCCCACAATCTCCTTTTGAAATTGTCATGATAATGATGTCTTTTTTGAATTTCACACTTCTTATTTTGTTGTAAAGGACAAGTCTACACATACCACTCTTCTCACCGGCCACAGTAAACACGGTCTCTACACCATCACTCTTCCTCAACTAAAGTCCATTAATAAAGTATCTTTTTCGGCTGTACGAGCTTCCCCAACCATTTGGCATAGACGCCTCAGACATCCTCATCAACGTCTTTTGCGTTCTATGCTTTCTAATTTTTCTCTTCCCGTTACAAATAAAAGTCTTGTCAAGTTTTTGTAATTCTTGTCCACTAGGAAAATCTTCAAAACTACCTTTATTTGTGTTAGACCAAACTAGATTAGCTGGGCCGGTCCAATTATATAGATGGGTCGTACCCATAAGGTTATGTGTTAGTTGCTTAATCTAATGGGTACGGCCATCTATATAATTGGACCGGCCAGCAAGATTTGTTGCCAAAGGTTTTCGGCAACAACCAGGTATTGATTTTCATGAGACATTTAGCCCGGTTGTCAAGTTGACAACTATTCAAGCTGTTTTATCACTTGCGGTTACTAACGACTGGCCACTACGCCAGTTAGATATTCAGAATGCATTTTTTCATGGAAATCTTAAGGAGCAGGTTTATATGAAACAACCTCCGGGCTTTATTGATCCACAACGACCAAATCATGTATGTTTGCTTTATAAGTCTCTTTACGGCTTAAAGCAGGCCCCACGCGCTTGGTTTGAGCGCCTCTCTAAGGCTCTCTTCGATCTCGGTTTCAAAGGCTCCAAAACGGACCCATCTTTGTTTATTTATTCGCGTGGACTGGTATATGTGGATGACATCATTGTTACAGGTAATAATAAGGGCACTATCGACAATATAATTTGTCAACTTGGATCCGCTTTTGCATTAAAAGATCTCGGGCCACTTAACTACTTCTTGGGTATTGAAATTGTTCCGCATGTGTCCGGCATTCTCCCATCTCAAAAGAAGTATATTTTGGAGCTATTACAAAGTGTTGGTCTTTCTAACTGCAATCTCGTGTCTTCTCCCATGGTTACCTCGAGCTCAATTAGATGACAGTATCGCTTTCTCTAATCCAGTAAATTATCGACAAGTAGTGGGTTCTTTACAATATGTTACCCTATCTCGGCCTTTTGTTGTTAACAAGGTATGTCAATATATGCATGCTCCGACCGAGAATCATTGGTCTGCAGTTAAACGGATTTTACGTTATCTTCATGGTACGGTTGAACATGGTATGCTCATACGTCGTTCTTCTGGTTCTACCCTTCAAGCTCTTACTGACGTGCTATGGAAAGGTAATCCCGATACTTCTCTTGAAGCTTTCTCAGCACGGGCTAGAGATTCAGATGATCGACGGTCCACGGGGGGATTTGCTATATATCTTGGTTCAAACCTTATATCTTGGACCGCTCGTAAACAACGTACGGTTTCACGTTCCTCTACAGAAGCTGAATACAAGGCTCTTGCTGACACTGTTACTAAGCTCACACGGCTTCAAGCTCTTCTTAATGAGCTTGGAATCCGTTCATCTTCAACTCCTATACTATGGTGTGACAATCTTGGTGCAACATACTTGTCAGCTAATCCTATCTTTCATGCGCGTACAAAACACGTGGAAATAGACTATCACTTTGTTCGGGAAAAGGTTGCTCAAAGAGATCTTCGAGTTCAACATATATCTAAACATGATCAAATTGCAGATATCTTTACAAAGCCATTACCAACTCCTCGATTCTTCTTTCTAAGATCCAAGCTACATGTTGTTGCCCGTCCTTAGCTTGCGGGGGCGTGTTAGACCAAACTAGATTAGATGGGCCGGTCCAATTATATAGATGGGTCGTACCCATTAGGTTATGTGTTAGTTGCTTAATCTCTAAGCCATGGCATTAGTATAAATACACATACAATCTAATGTACAAATCACAATTACAATTAAAATAATATATACCTTTGAGGTTTTATATTTATAAGCCGGGGTACAAATAGTAAACACCATTTCTTAATGTTTCCGTTGATTCTCTGTTTTTGTGGGACAAAGCCACGTCGTTACGGCATCTTCTGCTTTGTCCTTTTTTTATTTTTTTTCTTCACCGTCTTTTTCTTTCTTCTTGGGATAGGAGCACCACTAAATAACAATACTTTATTTGATTTCCTTCATTTTTTCATCCAAATATATTTAATTGTTAACCTTTACTAAAATAAGTAGATGATGTATTAGCAAAAAGTACGTCGTTGTTTTATTATCATGAATCTGGTATTTTACTGGCTACACTATTACCTAGTTCATCAAGTTAGATGCATTTCATATATTACTCATATATTACATCCATTTCATAAACTTAGATGATTCACATGTTTTTTGTTTTTTTTGGAGGTCAAATTTTATGCTAGTATTACTTTGAATCGTTTTCATTTTAAAATTACTTTGAATCGTTTTCATTTTAAAATTACTTTGAGATGCATTTAATTTAAATCGATATATTTTAAATATGTGGTGGATAAAAAAGTTGTGAGAGAAGTTAGTCTAAAATTGTATAGTTTGGATGCAAAACAATCGTGAAAAAATCGTTTATGCATCAAAATTTATAAATTGTTTTTTTACGCATTAAAAATACGTTGTTTCATCTATCTTCTTTTAATATATATGCATATTAGAATTTTATCTTTCATAAAATATGTAAAAAGTTGAAAATATTGTTGTTTTACGCGATCAAACTGCTAATTATTATAGCTAGTGAACGGTAAACAATTTTTTTATTCTATTTGTGAACGGTGAAAAGTTTCCTCGATTGTATTATAGTTAAACAGTTCACTTGTTAGAAAGAAAGTATTGATTAAGGATTATCCGTACACGTCTAAAGAAAGCAAGTTAAATGCATAAACGTAACTATACTTACTGCTGTAAATGAGTTACTATAATCTCTTGTTTTGCGCGATCATACTGTTAGTTATTATATAATGGGTGAATGAATTGCAAAGTACCTATTTTGGTTTCTTTCATTTCTACCAAAACTATCGTTGTTGTAAACTATTAAAACAAATCATCATTGCGAGGCATAAAAAGCGTCTTTATGAGTGATGACTTAAATAAAAAGTTAAGCCAAAACCATCACTCGCCATGGTGGTTTTTACTGTTTGTCAATGGTGATTCATACTAATAGTTTACAGTAGCACAATATCATAATTTAAATGAAAAGGGATAAATCACAAACAGATTTTGAAGTTTACTCTCAAATAAATAATGTTCCACGTATTTTATAAACGCAAATTGTGTAAAAGGTAAAGAACATGCATAGTGTGGAAACGTAATGGAGGAGATGACTGCATTCAATTTAATAGTTAAAAGCCAAAGTGTGATGAGTTGAAGGTATTGCGTAAAGGTTTCTAATACATGCGAAATTATGCTTTAGTATTATTTAAGCATACACAAGGGTAATCATATGAATCATTCATGTCTTCAATCATTAATGTCCTTTGTTATTATGAAAAACAGATGTTATTATAGCTATGTATAAATTACAAGGTTATAAATAGCGTGAGGCGTGGCATGGCGGTATGGTCAAGCCTCACGTCTTTGCGAGTCATGACGAGTCATGGCGTTTTTAAGGCGTGACTTAAAGCGGCACAAAATATGAAAATATTTATAAATTTATATATTTTTATCATATTACAAATATATTGAGTTTACAAAAAATGTCATACATAGTAAATAAAGTCAAGAAACTATCTTTGTATGTAATCTTTTTCATTTCTATATAAAAATACGATTTTTATCGAAATTGAATTCCAAAAAGCCTCTACGCATCACGTTTTATCGCGTCTTATCACATTTTTTCACTCTTTATCTCACGTCAAGCCTTAAGCTCAAGCCTTGGTCTATTGCGTGGCGTGAAGGTCAAGCCTCGCACCTTTGCGAGGCCTTTGCGCGCCTTTTAGAACCATAATAAATTACACATTTTAACAACTTGATGTGCATTGTTTTTGACGTATTTTTTGTATGTTGGTATTAAATTGTATTTTAAAATTCTTGGCTACTCACATACTAGTATAATTGACTTCAGAATACTAGCACCCGCTTGTCACGACGGCAAGTATTATATATTAATATTTTTTAGCGAAGTAATGTTGTTGATTTTATTTTTTCATAACAATAGCTTTACAAATAACGATAATTTCTAGTAGAAATGAAATTCAAAGAAATAAACTATTTTCTATAAATAACAGCGACATTTATAAAAAAAAATACTTTACACACAATCTAAGCCTAAATGAAAATATTTATCGCGGATGCTTTATATAGTCTTTTATAGCTTGTAAGGCACTAAAATTATATCCGGTTACAAAAAATATTTGCTTAACGGGCAGATAATTAAGATTTAAAAGTATATAAACTATGTTATCTTATTAAGCTAAGAATAATGAAAAACTAAAGTAAAATTATAATTTTTGGATACCAAACTTTTATTGGATACTGGGGGACGCATATCCACCCTTCATTTTAATATGATCCAACGAATGAGATTAAATTCACAATTTACACTACAAGGGCTATTTTGTCCCATATAAATTAATTTTTTTTACTACCTGTCTCATTTAATTCACACACATAGTGTGTGTTTTAGCTTCGATCTATTTTTTCTCTCTCTTCAACCAACGAATAACTTAATTAATAGAACAAACTTATCGATTGATCATCGTCTTCTTCAATCGATCATTTTTTTCTTCAGTCGATCATATCCTTCTTTAATTCATTAATATCAGGTTAGATTTAACTGATTTGTTTATATTATATTTTTTTATTTTTAGTTTTTTTTCGAATAAGCTAGCTTATTAGCTTATTTTGATTTTATTAATCAGGTTTTATGGATTCTAGCCATTCCAGTGCGCGATCTGTTGTTTCTCATAATTCTGTTTCGTCTGATGTTGCTGTTGGAAGTTCTGTTCCGTCTGGTACTGTTCTTAATGCTTTTGCTGAAGAGATTGTTGCTTATGAGAACGATAGTAATGAGACTCATGCTGTTAAGAGTAAGTTTATGTTCATAAGCTTTTTTTATTCAATTTGTGTGCTTATATTATCTGAATTAAGCTGTTTGTAACTTATTAGTTATTAATAAGCAGACTTTGTTTATTATTTGTGATATCATATATGATATCACATCTTGTGTTTATTATATATATTATTTTTGATATCATATATGATATGACATGTCATATTTCATTTGTTTTAGATATATTATATGTGATATCATATATGATATCACAGCCTGTGTTTATAATATATATAATTTGTGATATCATATGTGATTTTTTTCATTTTCTCTTGAAACATCTTACTTATTTTTTTCATTTTCATTTTATTTTTTTCAGAGTTGAATGCGTTGTGTACTCCTGAATCGTTTGTTACTCATTCTAATTTTGATACTCCTGGTGGAACTGTTTATTACATTCCAAAAGTTTCTACGGATGTTTTACTAGTTAAAGGGACTGTTTATGATTCAGTTGAGG
This sequence comes from Tanacetum coccineum, assembly GCA_026074375.1. Lineage (NCBI taxonomy): Eukaryota > Viridiplantae > Streptophyta > Magnoliopsida > Asterales > Asteraceae > Tanacetum > Tanacetum coccineum. The sequence continues at coordinate 21,335 of BQNB010077358.1, read as the reverse complement.
ATTGTGTTGTTGCATATATGAAGTATGCTGCAGAAGCAGGGTTTGTAGTTAGGCGTTCATGTCAGAAAAGAATGTTGAATGGAGATGTTAAACAAAAGTATTTAGTTTGCAATAGGATGGGTTGCCCTAAAGGAATACACGTAGACACACTAGATTTAGGTAACAGTGACAAACAAAAGAGAAATTCAAACCTTCATATAACTGGATGCAAAGCTCGTGCTGTGTTTAATTTGGATACTTGTACTAGAAAGTTTGTTCTGCATGTGTTTGATACTATTCATAATCACGAACTTGAACGTGAAGAGTACAAGCATTTGTCAAAGACAGAGAGGCAGTTGACTTATATGGAGCAAGCGTTTATTGTGAAAGCTGCTAGTGTGAACATAGGTGCAACAAGAGCTCATCACCTTCTAACCGGTATCAAGGGCTATTATTTGTTTGTTCATGGCACTACTGTCGATTTTAAGAACTTTTTTAGAAGCGTGAACTGCTATATAGGAGACAGTGATGCTCAGATGCTTATTCATAAGATGGAAAATAGAAAGAAGCACGTATCTGACTTTTCGTTTGATTACTTGGTTGAGAATGCTGAGCTTACTGCTATTTTTTGGGCCGATGAAGTTTCTAAGTACAATTACAGGGAGTTTGGCGATGTTGTATCGTTTGATGCTACCTTTAAGACAAACAAGTAAGAATTCTTTTTTGTAAGCAGTGTCTTAGTTATAGTATGTTTTGTGTTATCTCAGGTTTTTTTATGTTTTTTTTCACATACAAGATGGTGTTTGTTACGTTTACAGCGATAGACAATCACAGGAAGTGTGTTACGGTTGCTGCGGGTTTGTTGAAGAATGAAACTACAAAATCTTACATAGTAGTCATCGACCAAGATGGAGCAATGAGGAATGCTATTGAAGCTGAGTTTGGTGGGTCTAAGCATCGTCTATGCATGTGGCATATCACCCAAAAGCTTCCTGCTAAGGTATTTTTTTATCTCTTTCTAAGTACTCTTTTGTTTAATCACATATGATATTTCAATATAAAATTTTTGTTTGATATCATTTGTATTATCATATATGATACTATATATGATAATTGAGTTTTTATTTATTTGTTATATCATATGTGATAATGCTAAGGTACTTTTATCTTTTTTCTAAGTACTCTTTTGTTTCATCATATATGATATTTCAATATATATGTTTATTTTCATATCATTTTGTTTTATCATATATGATACTATATATGATAATTCAGTTTTAAGTTATTTGTTATATCACAGTTGATACTATGAATTAATTGTTAAAAGTTTATTGTTTTTCTTCTTTCAAATATGTGCAAAAATCTATGATGAGACTGACTTTAAAGAGAAGTTGAATAAAATTGTATGGAATATGTACATTGGTCTCGAAGAGTTTGAGTATAAATGGGAAAAGTTAATGGAAGAGTTTAAGTTGGAGAATCATAAGTGGTTAACAAAGATGTTTAATATTCGTTCAACTTGGATTCCTGCCTATTTTATCGACTCTCCATTATGTGGATTGATGAGGACGACATCTAGGTTAGAGAGTGAGAACTCCTTTTTCTCTCATTTTACAAATTCTGGTTCGACTCTTATGAATTTTATGAACTGTTTTGAGACGGCGATGGAGAAGCAAAGGCATGTACAAGAAAGGATGGATCATAAGACAATTGATACTTTTCCTAAGCTTAAGACCCTTCTTAAGATTGAACGTCATGCGTCTAATGTTTACACTCGTTCGCTTTTTGAGTTGGTTCAGAAAGAAATATTTGTTGGCTTATTTTATTGCCAAATAGATTCGAAATGTTTGGTTGAAGGATCCGAGGTGTGTATTATCAAAGAGAGTCCATATGTTTATGAAATTCCGAATAAGAAGAAGAAGAAACCTCAATATGTGGATAAAGGGAATGATAAAGCTGAAGAAAATGATAACGTTGATCTGTTTTTCAAAAAAGATGGGCTTTATAAGGTATGTTTTTGTAATTTCCAGTTTTTTATGTGTAATCATATATGATTAGACACTGCAGTTTTTTTAAATTATTTTTGTGCTTTTTTAAGGTGTTACGGAACATAGGAGATGGTTCAATTGTTTGTTCATGTCAGCTTTTTGTTAGAGTTGGCATATTATGCAAGCATATTTTTTGTGTCTTTAAGAATGCCAATGTTGAAATTATTCCACAACAATATATCTTGAGGCGTTGGACGAAGAACCTTATACCTGCTGCTTTGAGGAACAAAAGAAATAGATATGGTGAGAAGAATGTGGTTGTTGAGAATTATGCGAACGAGGCAACTTTGATTGTTGATCATTGTGTGCATTTGCTGAGTAAAGATGAGCCAAGGTTAGGCTCTTTTATTGAAAAGTTAAAGTCACTAAAGAAAGAAGTTGAAGTTGATTGCCCAAATCCTCCTTCAAATAACAAAACTGATAATTTGGAGCAGCTTGTTGGAGTTCCAAAGCCTGCTGCTGTTGATGTTAACAATCCAGTTGTTGGATCGACTAAAGGACGAAAAAAGTTACGTATCAAAGGAGGAAAAGAGAAAGCAATTGAAAAAGGTTTGAAGGGCAGGAATTCATGTTCAATGTGTGGCGGTACCGATCATAACAAGAGGACATGCCCGCGGAGGTTTGAAGTTCAAGATGAAGTTGTGGTTCAAAAAGAAGTGGGTCAAGAGGAAGTTGTGGTTCAAAAAGAAGTGTGTCAAGAGGAAGTTGTTCAAGAAAAAGTAGATTTGGCTGAAGACAAAGAAGAATTGGTTGAAGAAGATGAAGATTTGATTCATGAATACGTAGATTTTGGTCCAATGACATTTCAGCAAACTGTTTGTTTGTTTTTAATAAGTTGTATCATATGTGATATCATATTGAAATCATATATGATTTTGCATTAGATTCCTTTTTACTTGAATTATCATATGTGATACTTCTAAGTTTTATCACATTTGTTTTATCACATTCCTTTTTAATAATCACATTTGTTTGGATCTTCTTTGTTATTAAGTTTTATCATATGTGATATCATATAGAAATCATATGTGATTTTACATTAGTTTTCTTTCTATTTTGAAGTATCATATGTGATACTTGTAAAAATACTCTTTTATTGTGTTTGTTCATTTATAGTATTTGTTTCATATATATCATATATGATATACTGGTTTTGTTCCTTTGTTGTTTTTAGTTATTATATTTGATAGCTGTATTTAACAAGTTTTGAAAAAGCAATCATATGTGCTTTGTGAAAGAAATCAGGTATGATTTAAAATGTACTTTATAATTTATCTACCATCATAATGTGTTAATACAATGAACATGAGCCTGTTGTAAATGTTAAAACACCCAAGTGATTACCGATTTACGCAATGAAAACTGTACCAAAATAGACATAATTCAAAATTAACATCTGCAGATGTTTCGGCATTTCCATTTAATCATAAAGCATAACTACTTAGTTGCATTACATAGTTAAAGCCCTAAAATGTGATACAATCTATGGTACCACCAATGGCATCCTAGATTACCAGTTAAAGCCCCAAAATGTGGTAGAAACTACAGTACCACTAATGGCATCCTAGATTACCATTCTAAACCAAAATCCTAGTAGGGAAGCACTTTCGCTCAGGGTAGGTGGCGTGACCCAGCGGTGCTATTCGGAGAAGCACCTCGACAACTAGGTAACCGCCAAGCTCAGAGCAACCCCAAAGGGGTTCTCCTGCATACCACGTACCCCTTCCCAGTGTAAAGCATTAACAATTGTTCATAAACTACTATAGTTTGTTACTAAAATTAATTAAGAAACGAAAACATTAATACGACTGCAGCTGTTCTCCTAAAAGTCTTCATCGTATGGCACTTGCAACTCTTTTAGAGTCTTGTTTTTCTTTCTTTACTCTTATTGCTTCCAAGATCAGTGCCTCCCTCGCCTCCTTTTCTTTGTTACGGTCTGCAAATTCCAGTGCTTCTTTACTTACGTTTTCACGATGTAAGTTAATTTCATGAGTCAGCATCTTTGCAGCGAACCTCATCCTCATCTTTATCATATCATATTTATTTCCTTTTTCTTCTGTTGGGAATTCGAGGTTCCAATTCCTTGCAGTCTCTCCGTTGTAGTTCTCCATGTGCATCATCAAGAAAACCCCACAATATGTGTTGTTTTCCTTTGTTCCCCATTTAGGTTTTAGGATTGTTGGCTTTTTGTTCGACACATCTTTAGCTCTTGGATGCTGCACTTCTTTAAGATGCATGGAAAACATGTTTTTCTGCAAAAAAATAAAAACATTTTAGAGATTTTAATTTTCAATCCTATTATCATATATGATATCATACATTTAAAAATAGTTGATTATATTTTTATCATACATGATATCATATATGATAATATATGATGTTAAAAATATAATCATACATATAACAGCATTTAGGTTCTTACCAGAACATCGCATACCTCCTTATATTTTGCTTCATATGCCATTGGCATTTTTGAGTTGTCAATTATCACTATAGTGCTCTTTAAGAAGTTGAATACTACGAGGTAGTAGTGTTCATGGGCGATAATTGGAAAGAATGCCCATATAATTGGAAATGTATTGTTGTATCAGTCTTAATGCAAAATAATGTAATGTGTTTATAATCAGAGAATAGGTGTAACAAGTTTCTTACCATTTCTAGATCTTTTATTTTTTTCAGTTCGTCTTTCTTGAACTCGTTTTTCATTGTGTCAGAAAAGGCTTTGTATTGCTTCACGTCATCATACTTCTTTCCGTCTGCTTTCTTCCACTTAAACATATCTTTTGTCTGTTTACATAGAACAACATATTTTATGTTTAGCAAACATTATATATTTGTAGTTGTTTAGTTTTAAAGGTTTAAGGTACTTACAATCATCCCTATGTGGAAAAAATGCTTTGTTTTCTTTCCTTTGCTTTTCATCCCTTGTTCATGGTTCAAAACTAAGCAGTAGGTGTCAATGACATTAGATTCGATTTTCAGGGTTGGGGCTAATGTTTGCATATAATCCCGGATGGTTGCATTTCCTTCTTTTGTTTCAAAGATTAATTCGCTGCATAAAACAAATTATACATATATCATATATGATGTTATGTGAAGAAATTGAAACGATAAAGAAATTGAAAGAGTAAAGGTAATTGAAACTTACAAGTCACTTCCTTCCATCGAAAACAAGTAATTTGTGATCATCATTTCATCTAGTATTGTTTTTCCGTTGTAGCTGTTTCTTTGTTTATGTATGGAGAAACAATAAATCTAGACGGTTTTTTGGCTCTTTTTGCTGCATTTTCTTCTACCTTGTTTGTATCCGAGGATAAACCAAGAGAGAATGATGGTGGAGTCATTTCTATAACGGACTTTCTCTTTGCTGGTTTCTTTTTTTTTAATTTCTTCTTTTGCTTGATTAGAAATGATCTTGGAATGAGTGAATCTTGATAGAAATCAAAACTATGGAAAGTATATGTATGTATGTGTGTGCCATGAGCAAGGAGAAGGACAAAGAGAGAGATGAGAGATTTTTAAGGCTATGAAATGAGAGTGAAACCCTAAGTTAGAAGTATGTAAGATATTTATAGGAAATGACTAGGTTAAGGGTTCATGACTAGTCAACAAGAGTGAAACCAATGGCTAAGTGACAAGCACACACCAAAGGTGTGTGTGGCTTGGGTTCAAACTCAACAACCACAAGGGGGGGGGGGGGTCAAGCTTAAATCACTAGTCATTTGAAATTAAATCATATTCCCTCATTCTTGGTAGAGGTATTGTGGTCCAAAGTTGGCATGCATAAGGACAAGAGGTCTTACACCACCTTGCATGCTTCCAAAACATCACTATGCTTGCATGTGATGTAGTGTTCTCATTTAAAATTCAAATTCTTGGTTCCTTTTCTTTTCTTTTGCTTGCACCAAAAATTAGAGGGTTTGGGGGGGTTGATCACAAAATTTTGACTTCTAAACCCAACATATACGATAACTAGAGTTTACACAAAAAGATTTCGAGATTCCGGGCTTCCATTTGATCATAAACGCGAAAAACGCAAATAATACGCTAAACCATAAAAATAAATATCAGAAGTGATCGTAAACTACGAAACACTTAGAAAAGATAAAATAACTCATATAATATCTAAACTAATCAAAAACCGAAGTTGGAACGCGTCCGATGACGTTTTTCAAATTTACGCGGGTTAACTTCCCGGTAAATTGCCAGATTCAAACGTAATGTATAAATGTCAAAAGAAATGATCGGAAAAGTTTAAAATATTGACCTGAAATTTTCAGGGTGTGACATTCTTCCCCCGTTAATAGATCTTTGTCCTCAAAGCTTAAGACGTTTCCTTAGACGCAGATGCAGGGTTAGCAAAAACATAAGGATATTTCTTTTGCATTTGGTCTTCGCATTCCCAAGTAAACTCGAGACCTCTTCACGAATTCCAACAGACTTTCACGATTGGAATGCGTCTTTGCTTTAGCCGTTTAACTTCTCGATCCATAATTTCAACCGGTTCTTCAATGAAATTAATCTTGTCATCAATCTGTATTTCGTCCAACAGAATAGCTAGTGGTTTGTCTATGAAACACTTCTTCAAATTGGAAACATGAAAAGTACTATGAACTCGGCTTAGTTGCTCTAGGAGTTCAAGTTGGTATGCAAGTGTTCCCACTTTAGCAAGAATTTTGAAAGTTCCAATATAGCAAGGGTTCAGCTTCCCCCGTTTACCGAAACGTATCACCCCTTTCCATGGTGATACTTTCAACATAATCTTATCTCCAGCTTGAAATTCCAATGGATTACATCTCCTATTGGCGTAGCTCTTTTGTCTATCATGCGTCGCTTGAATACACTTCTTGATTTGAAAGATTTTCTTAGTCGTTTCATGAATAATTTCTGGGCCAGTGAGCTGAGCGTCCCCAACCTCAGCCCAACAGATAAGCGATTGACATTTTCTGCCATAGGGAGCTTCAAACGAAGCAGCTTTGATACTCGTGTGATAACTGTTGTTGTGGGAGAACTCCACCAAAGGTAGGTGTCTATCCCAACATTTCCCAAAATCAATCACATAAGCACGCAGCATGTCCTTCAGAGTTTGGATGGTTCTTTCACTTTGACCATCAGTTTGTGGATGATAAGCCGTACTCATATCCAATTGAGTACCTAGGGCTTTGTTCAGTGATTTCCAGAATTGAGATGTGAATTTACTGTCTCGATCAGAAATAATCTAAACCAGCACTCCATGCCTCAAGACTACTTCTTTCAAGTATTGTCTCGTCAACTTTTCCATTGAGTCAGTCTCCTTTATTGGTAAGAAATGAGCAGATTTTATGAGTCGGTCAAAAATTACTCAAATTGTATCTTGACCAGTCGACGTCTTTGGTAACTTAGTAACAAAATCCATAGTAATGTTTTCCTATTTACATACTGGGATCATAGGTTAAACCAACAATCCAGATGGTTTTTGGTATTCGGACTTGACCTTAGCACAGGTCAGACACTTACTAACGTAGGTGGCAATCTCGACCTTCATATTGGGCCACCAATACAGTTTCTTCAAGTCTTGATACATCTTGTCCGATCCAGGATGTATTGAGTACTTTGACTTATGCGACTTATGCATAATCAACTCCCTTAAATTACCATGGCAAGGTATCCAACTTCGTCCATTCAAACATAACGTTCAATCCGTACGGGGATCCAGTTTCTTAATCATACCACACAGATCTTCGGTTCCATAATTCTCTTCCTTTCTTGCCTTAAGCTGAGCATTTAAAATTTGCATTGGAAGGTTCAGACCAATCGTCATAACTAAAGCTCGTACTCGTAGTGGCTTATTATGTTCCTTTCGGCTCAAGGCATCTGCCACCACATTCGCCTTTGCCGATGATAATGAATTTCACAGTCGTAGTCACTCAACAATTCCAACCATCAGCGTTGTCTCATGTTCAACTCTTTCTGATCAACAATATGCTGTAAACTCTTATGATCAGTGAACACAATGTATTTCGTACCGTACAAATAATGTCTCCACATTTTGAGAGCCAACACCACCGTTCCAAGTTCTAAGTCATGTGTAATGTAATTCTTCTCGTGAATCTTGAGTTGGTGTGATGCGTAGGCTATGACGTTCTCCTTTTGCATCAGGACCGCGCCCAACCCCTTGTGAGAAGCATCACAGTAAACCATGAAGTTTTCACTCCCTTCGGGTAAAGCCAATATCGGTGCACTACATAATTTCTGCTTCAACAATTGAAATGCAGCTTCTGCCTCCTTGGTCCAATCAAACTTCATGTTCTTTTGAGTCAACTTCGTCATAGGTTTGGCAATCTTTGAGAAACCTTTGATAAATCGTCGGTAATAGCCAGGAAGACATAGAAATTGATGAATTTCTGTCAGAGTCTTGGGTGATGCCCAATCCATGATGGATTCAATCTTTGCGGGGTCTATGTGAATGCCTTCACTATCAATCACGTGACCAAAAAATTGTACCTTTGACAGCCAAAAATCGCATTTTGAAAACTTGGCGTACAATTCTTCCTTTTAAGCAACTCTAGAATTAACTTAAGATGTTCATCATGCTCTTCCTTGCACTTGGAGTAGATCAAGATGTCATCGATAAAAATGATCACGAATTTTAAATATAGTTTGCATACCCGATTCATCAAGTCCATGAATATTGCCGGTGCGTTTGTTAATCCAAAAGGCATTACATGGAACTCGTAGTGGCCATAGCGAGTCCTAAACACCGTATTTGGAATGTCCTCGTCACGAACTCTGAGTTGGTGATAACCAGACCTTAAGTTGATCTTCGAGTAAACACTTGATCCTTGCAATTGATCAAATAAGTCGTCGATTCTTAGAAGTGGGTATCGATTCTTCACAGTCAGATTGTTCAGTTGCCGGTAGTCGATTCGTCTTTCTTTTTGACAAACAAGACCGGGGCTCCCCAAGGTGAGGAACTCAGTATTATAAATCCTTTGTCGGAAAGTTCTTGCAGTTGAGTAGACAATTCTTGCAGTTCTGACGGTGCTAATCTATATTGGGTTCGTGCCACAGGTGCGGCACCAGGGACCAAGTTAATTTGAAATTCAACTTGTCGCGTTGGTGGCAATCCAGGCAAGTCTTTGGGAAAGACATCCAGAAAGTCTCGTACCGTCGACACATCCTCAAGTCGCTTCTCCTCCGATTTGTCTTCAGTTTCCTTCTTCGTTACTTGAGCCAGAAAAATTGAGCAACCTCTCTTAATATATTACTGAGTTTTAGTGCATGATATAATGCTCAACTTTGACTTCTTTCCTTCGTCACTCCTATCACATTGGACTATCAAAACTTCATCTTCATAGGGAATACACACAATCTTTTCATCACAAACGATCATCGCATGATGATTCGCTAACGATTCCATGCCGATGATGACGTCAAAACTACCAAGTTCTACGGGCATTAGGTCAATATTGAATGGGTGACCTAACAATTCTAACGTACAGCCTCTAAGCGCGGTATTAGTTTCATAAATTCTCCCATCGACTAATTCGACAGCATAACTAATGTCTAAAGTATCGGGGGTTATATCAAGCAAGGTACTAAAAGTAGTCGAAACGAAACTTCGATCGACACCCGAATCAAATAATATAGAAGCATAATGATTATTGAGAAGAAATGTACCCTTAAGGACGTTGGAATCAGGGTTAGTTTTTCCTCCTCCCAGCACATATGCCTTCCCTCTAGCTTCATTGGTCTTGTTCCTAGCTTTATTTCCACGTGTTTGATTCTTCAACTTGGGACACTCATTCCTGTAGTGTCCCTGCCTCCTACACTCAAAACAAGTAGGAACCCTCTGATTCACTACTAGAGCTCTCTGAGTAGCTGGGATAACAATTGCATTCATACAATCCCTGGTCATATGCTCGACCTTGTTACACTTTCCACACTTCACAGTGCATGGTCCTTTATGATGTAGCTTACATTTGCTGCAGTAAGGCAAAGGCCCAGCATATCACCTTTTCTTATTGTTACCAGCCGTATGGCTCTTGCCACATTTTGACCTCCAACATTTGGTCTTTTAAATGGTGGTTGCTGCCCACGGTTTTCTCTCTGATTGACCTCCAATCTTCTTTTGTTTTCAGCACTTTTCACAGCATAATCTTTCAACTTTTAGTCCATTAAATTGTTGGTAATACGAACAGTATCTTGGAGTCTTATAGGTTCTGCAGCGAACACATTCCCCTAGATATTATCTGGGAGGCCACCAATAAACCTTTCAACTCGGTCCTCCTCCTTAGGAACCATCTTGGTGCACAAAATGGTAAGCTCTTGGAATCTCTG
>BQNB010077357.1:0-30877 GCA_026074375.1 Tanacetum coccineum | reverse complement strand
TTCAAAATAATTTTAAGAGTTCATCAGTTTTAGTTTTCTAGCTTATTTATCATTATAGTCTATTCTGGTTGCTTATTCTCATGCTTAAGTGCTTATTTTGGGTAGTTAAACTTCTGTTTTAGCTTATTTGCTTATTTCTTGTATCTTTGTGTTTTATTAGCCTAGCAGTACTAACTTAAAGCTAACAGTACTAACTCCAAGTTAGTACTGTTAGTTAATACTGGTAGTTAGTACTGTTAGTTAATACTGGTAGTTAGTACTGTTAGTTAATACTGGTAGTACTGTTGTTAATACTGCTGAGTTTTTCTTGCTTAATTTAGCTTAATTGCTTTTTGAATTTGCTTATTTAGAGTTGGTTTAGCTTATTTGTTTTGTTTTAAGCTTATTTGAGCTTATTTGTGTCTTAGTGTAAAAGTTTTAAGTGTCTTTACTATTTCTAGCTTTTATTCTTGTTCCAGCTTATTCTCTTTGCTCATTTTTATGTGCATTTGCTTATCAGTGTTAGTGCCCAATCATCCTTGTCATATTCAAACGTCAATCATCAATCGTCTTTTGATTTTCCATCTCTAGCCTCGTTGGGACATAACGACCCGAAGACACTCTATACTACTTCCAGTTTCATTGCTCTCGCGTGATTTCGTCCCTTGTTGTGTATTCATACATGTTTGTATTTGTTTACATATTTGAGGGGTGAGTTCCCGCTGGTCAATTTTTGGCGTCGCTGCCGGGGCGGCTGTGAAAACGATTATCGTTACGTTTGACAAATTGTTTTTGAATCTGTGAATATTTTTTTCTATAAGGATTTTGTGAGTACAAAACTCTGGATCAACACCCTTGATATCGGAGAGTTTCCAAGCGATGGCTCGCTTGTGGGACTTTAGAACCTTGATAAGAGCTGCCTTTTCCTCATCCTTTAAATCTTTCGCAATTATGACTGGCAACTTGTCGTCGCCTTCCAAAAATACGTATTCTAAATGAGGTGGCAAGTCTTTGAGTTCAACCTCGGGAGGCTCATCAAATGATGATTTAGCTTCAACAACTTTAAGCTCTTCCCGGATTTTGGGAGAATAATCTTTATGATTCGGAAGAGGAGGCAATGGTTCACTATTGAGAAGTGCTTCTAGAATAAGAATGTCACCCTCCGGATCATAGTAAGTAGCATCAATTTCCCGTGAAATTGGCTCCATTCATGCCCCCCCCTCACCGTCAGATATAAAAGCATTTGCTTCTTCAAGAAGGAGAAAATCACTATCTCCGAAAGGAGTTAGTGTTGGTGAAGAATTTGAAACAATTGGATCGTAATCCGGAGAAGGATTACCATATGCAACTGAATCAGAAAAACCTAGGACTTCTTGCGAGTATTCTTCACATGCCAATTCAATGACGTCGATTCGGTTTGCCGTCATATGATTGTAATTGGCCGTGTATCTCGAAGTTTGGTCTAGATTGAAGGTGATGGCCCTCTTGCCAACCGAAGGGGTTACTTTCACCTTAGTAACATCTATTAATGCACGAATGGTCTTTAAAGAAATTTCCCGAGAATTAAAGGTACTCGGGGGTCGGGTTCAAAATCAACGACCACAAAATCTGCCGGAAACTGGAACTTTCCCACCATTAAACAGACGTCTTTGGCAATACCAATTGGTTCAGTGATTGAACGGTCTGCCAGCTCTAGCGTCATGCAGGTTGGGGTTAGTTCGGGAAGAGTGACGATCTTTCAGCGGAATATGGCCATAAGATTATGTTTGCGCCGAGATCGGCCCAAGGCGTTGCTTGTATTAATCCAGTGAATCACAGGGAATGAGAAATCGGCAAGGTCTCCAAGTTTTTTAGGTAACTTGTTTAGGATGGACTGCTAGAGCTATTCTCGTTAATGAGTTCTAGCCTTTCACTCAATTCTCTTTGTTCGATTAAAGTTTTTCGGTCGTGGCAAATTTGGCATAAGGGGTCAAGGCATCCGTAAAGCTAATTTCGAAACTCAAATCTTAAAAGATTTCGTAGAATTTCTCAATTTGATCGTTAGCTTTTTCACGACGCCTTTCATCATTTCTTCTTGAAGGAAACGGAATCGATGTTTGTTGGTTAGGCCTTGGAGCACTAACGGGATCAACAACGGGTTCGGAAGTTGAATTTTGAGATTGGACTTGAACTACCGGAGGTTGGACGTCTTCGGTGCTTCTGTTATTAGTAGGAAGCATCGTGTCCTTTGTAACCTCGGTATCACGATTCATCACTTTCGGAGGAGAAGATGAAGTAGAAGGAATCGCGGGTCCTTGATATGCAACACCACTTCGGGTGGTAATACCTTTCAAATCTTCCTTCGGGTTGGTAATGGTGTTACCTGGGAGAGTTCCCGAACCTGAAGTAGAGGCGGTATTCATTTTGATAAAGTTACCTAGCATGCTTTCAAGCCTTTGATTTGAAGTAGCCAAGTTGTTAAATTGAGCTTGCGGTTTTGAACTTGTTTTGCAAAACTTGATTTTTGGTTTTGCCATATTCTCTAATCCGCAATCTTAGCCTTTACGTAAGGCTATCAAAATCGGTCTTAGACACACCTTGTGTTCTTGAGGAGCGGGAGCTTGGTAAACGGGAGCTTGATAAGCTGGGGGTTGATTAAAACTGGGGTGATAAAATTGGTCCTGGATGAAATTAATTACCCCAATTTTGGTTGAAATTGTTCCCCCTGATTTTTGGTTGGAAATTGATCTCCCGATTTTGGTTGTTTTGATGGTTTTGCATAGGAGGAAAACCGGGAGGTCGAATTTGGTTTGCAACCATTGGAGGTCGGGCACCGGTATTTCCTTGATTGAAATTAGCCGCAACGGCTTGAGAGACGTAAGCTTGAATATTGTCATGATAACATTGCCATATGTGGCGGTGACTACTTTGATAGAATGAGCTCCACCGCAAGTCACACAACTTTCCTCGACCGCTTTTACGGACGCGGGAGTTTGGTGAGCGGGAGCTTGGGATTGATTTTTCTTATCAAGGAGCAATGCTTTGACCATATCTTTGAGTTCGGAGACATCGGGAGAGATTCCGGAGGTGGAAGTGCTTGTACTCACTTTAGCAACAACAGGTTTGCTTCGTGAATTACGAACTCTTGGATTTGTTTCTCAGATGATTTTTAACATTCTCGGGGGCATTTTATTCCAAAATGATACCACCTGCGGCGGAATTCAATGTTTCATGATCATTTGGTCAAAGGCTTTATAGAAAATGTTTCAGTTGTTTCAAATTCCGAAAAAACATGATGTGGGAATGCCCTAAGAAGATATTGAAAAGGTCCATTGCTTATAAACGATTCGTCAAATCTTTGCTGAAATCTCGTGATTTCATTTCTAAGATTTGTCGTTTTAGAAGGGGGAAAGAATTTGTTAATGAATTTCGACACAAGATCATCCCATGTAAGAATCGATCGAGGGGGTTCTTTGTCAAGCCAAATCCGGGCTGCTCCCTCGAGGGAAAATGGGAAAAGCATAAGCTTAACCGACGTACTCGGGACGTTCGGGAACTTCATCGTAGAAGTGATCTTGTTGAAATATCGGATGTGAGCATGTGGGTCTTCTTTATCATGTCCAAAAAATTGCTTGTTTTGAACAAGATTAAGCAGACCATGCTTGATCTCAAAGTTGTTTGCGTTGATCTCGGGAACAACGATCGCATCCTCGTAACCCTCGGTGGGTGCTTCGAGCAATTGAGCCATAGTACGATTATCGTCCATCGTAACTATGGGAGGATTGAAAGTTTCTTGATTGTTAGTTGGTTTCTCAAGATTTGGTGATTCAACAGAAGTTTGTCGGACTTGTGGTTGTCGACGTCTACGGGCTTGAGAACGAGTGCGCATGCACAAAATAGAAATTTAAAAAGAAAATTTACACTAATTTTTTTTTTTTTTTTGGTTTTTTTTTTCACAATTGATTTTACCGGACAATGAGATAAGACAACTTCCACCAAATAATCTACTTACTTCACGGTAGCTCTCAAAAAGATAAACGCACAGGTGAGCGGAGGAGTAGGAATAGCGCGAAGCTTATTTCTCCTTTCGGGTCGTAGTTCCTCGGAACAACCCTCCTTATACCCACTTTATAGTTTGTTTAACTTTTCAAGGTGAGCCGTACGTCGTAAGAGACACAAATGACAAGTTTTTAAATCTTTTGTTCGAGTTGGGAACCAACAAGTTCACCGGAAGTTATTATGATAATACCTCAATTGAGAATATTATATTTTGGTATTTTTACCAATTTGTGAATTTTATTTCTTTTTTTTATGGACAATGTTTTTATATTTTTTTGTTTTTCTTTTGTTTTTATATGATAATTATACTAATAAAAGAAAATAAAAAATATTTTTGTATTTTTTATATGTTTATAAAAGAAAATATTCACAGATTCAAACACAAATTGTCAAACGTAACGATAATCGTTTTCACAGCCTCCCCGGCAGCGGCGCCAAAAATTGATTGATGCTAAACTACACCTTAAAATATATATAATATATAATAAAATATAAAATATATATAGTAAGAATAGTCTAGAAACAAAATCAATAAAACCGAGAAGTAGTATAGAATGTTCCCGGGTCGTTTATCCCCAACGAGGCTGGACTGGAGAATCGATACAGTCGGAAGATTGGAGTTTGAATGAGAAAAATGATTTGAGAGTGTGGAAAGCTAAGTTAAACAATGACAAATAAAAACGATTAATAAAAACCTAAAAATTATGAAATTAAGCTGAAAAACGAGAGCACGAATCCCGAATGAAGGGTCAAAAACCTAAAATCTTCAAAATTAACCCTACAAAGAAATTTTCACTTCTAAACTACATCTAGGAACTATAACGAAGAATGAAAAGACTAGACTGAAAACGGAGGTCGTTTGACCCAAAAATGTGTAAGACAAAACCGCACCCGAGCCCCGTTCTTTAAAAATCAAAAAGTTACAAAAATGACCCTACGAAGATTTTTATATTTTTCCTACGTACTAGATGACTAAAGAAAATTTTCTAAAAAAAATATTTTTTTGATAATTTTTGTATTTTTTATGAATTTTTTAAACTTTTAACTAAATTAAATTATAAAAAAATACTAAACTACTTGTAAAAATTCTGAAAAATTACCCTAAAATACTAGACACTAAATACTACCTACGAAAAATAAGAAACCAAAAATTGGCTTATAAATAAGCCCGAAAATAAGCTGTAACAGCTTATAGCTTATAAGGGGAAAAAAAACCCTTAAATAGCTAACCACTTGGGACTTTAATGAAAAAGTCCCAAGGGCGCAGCGGTAAGGATGGTTATAAGAGGGATGTATCGAGGGTAGAGACCCGGGTTCGAGTCTTGCTCACCCGGGTCACCCCTTGTCTTCCCCTTTTTTTTTATAAAAAACTTTGTGAACCAAAGTTGTTAAGCTTGATGAGCTTAACAATTTTCAAAACTACAACTTTTTGTAAAAAGCTAAGAATAAGCTGAAAATGAGCTTTTAAAATGACAGTTGGCTTAAATGAGCTTAAGGCTAAAAAAAACTAAGTCTTTTGGACTTTGTGGACAAATAAGCTAAAGTCTAAACTGATAAGCTAAAGGAGTTAACTACCCTATCCTAAATAAGCACTAGAGACTCAAATGGGGCAACTAAATAAGCTGAAAGAGGGCTTATATGACAGAAAGCTAAATTAGCTTAAAATGGCTTAACTGTGAACACTAAATAAGCAAGAAGATGGGCAAATAAGCACACACAGCTTATCACACCATCCTAATAAGCAACTAGGAGCACAAATAAGCAATTGAGTTAAGCTCAATAAGCTAGAAAGTGGCTTAATACCTCAACAGTACTAACTAAAGAGTTAGTACTGTTGGTGTACAATTTAAGCTTAGGGTCATACTTTTGGCTCAAAAATAAGCAACAAGAAGGGATTCTTAAGGTCTGAAACAAAGAGGGTTTATCAAAGAGCTTATTGGCTCTTAAGAAAAGCCAAAAGCTTGGGCTTAAGTTCACTAAAAAGCTAGAAAAGAAGGCTTAAAGATAACCCCTTAGCACCAGGGGAAAACTATGCTAAAACAAGGGCTTAATTTGACAGCTTATTTTAAGCTGTCAAATAAGCTCAAATAAAAAAACTAAGTCAAAACAGATTAAGAACACCAATAAATGAACTTGTGCACACCTTTTTTAGAACCTAAAACACTAATCAACCTGCTGATTTTTGAGAATGAAAATGGGCTTTTTGCTTTTATAAAAATGACACTTAACTTTTGGCAGTTTTGACTCAACAAGTCAAAATGACTCAAGGTGTTTTTCAGCTTGTTTTAAACACACAAATGACACTCTTTTTGAACTATAACTCAAGATTACAATGGCTTAACCAAATAAGCACTTTGGGTTTTTTAAAATCCAACAGTTTTTAAAGAATGATTTAGACAACCTTGAAAAACATTTTTTAAACTTAAAAAAAACTTTTAAAAACAGACTCAATTTAGCTTAATACTTAAGCTAAAGCTACCCATGTAACCCCAACCCATACCTTGCTGTTTTGACCCGTTTTCATGCTTAACCCAAACACCCCTTTAACTTTTGAAATGGCTTTTAAAGGCTGAATTGTGGTGACATAAGTCAAGGAATGCAAAGACAGATAAACATAAATGGATAATAAGCACAAACAAGCAATCAACAGTAAAGAATAAGCACCCAAATAAGCTGAATACAAAATGGCATAATATAAGCTCAATTAAGACATATTTTTAAAAAAAAAACCTTACACACTGGATGATCTTTTCAGTATACATTATTAATGTCATATAATGTTTGTTGATAGACATCTAGCTTATTGATCGCGAAATAGCATGAATGAGCATTGCTGCCGCATACTCAAAAAGATTAATGTCTCATGACGTCGCTATTTTCCTGATTTAATAAGCATGTGCTAATTTGCAGAGTATGATTCAACGCTTGTCGAATGTACTAGACATTTAGAGTGTGAAGAGGTGTTGAAAGAAGAATTGTGGAGAACTGATATCTTTAACCATACAAGACGATCCCACTCATAATGCTCATACGCACGCCGGCACATCACTCTCGTCCCTAGCCACATCGCTCCCCCCTCAATCACGCGCCGCTCCTCTGCACCCCCACATTCCACTCCCCACTGTGCTCCTAAACAACGCACAGCATCTAAACCAAAGGCCACACTATGTGTCCTCATCACACTGCTCCTGCTCTGTGGACAGATTTCCAAAAATTTGAAACATTAAACTCACAAAAAGCTATTGGAAAAGTTTTTTATGAGTAAAACAGATTGTATAAGCTTGAAAGAGCTTATGGATATGATTGTAACCAGGGAAAATAACTTGAGTGCATATAAAGATTTAAAAGGATAAGGAGTTTAAGTAAGCTTAATATCTTGATTTGCATAAAAAAAAAATTACAAGACAATTAAAATGTTAAATTGATAAATTCTAGATAAGCTGAAAAAACTAAGAATGGTTGCCTCAATAGGATACAATGGATTGCAGTCCTATTTATATATGAAACTTAAGGTATTGGTCCTTTCACTTTTTTTTATTTCTTTTGTGAAGGTCTGGGCCTTGTGTAGTTTGTGTTGGTTTTTGTGAGAGACTTCGCATTCAATCCCAACCTTTGAATTCCCTTTTGCTTCTTTGAAATAATCTCAGCCATTGATTCGTGTATGAATCATGAAAAATGGTGAGATTGCCACCATGGCATGGTTTCTTGTGACCTGGGATTTTTAGTGGAGAGGGGGAGGGATGATTGTCCATGGGGTTTTGTTTGGTGTTGCAGGGTAAAAGAAGGGGAGAAGACCCGTGATGGGTTTGGGGAAAAATGGCGGGAAAAGTTGTTATTAGGGTGACAGGGTAAGGGTTTGGTTAGATGGCAAAATTGGTCCCTCAACTTGTTTATTATAATTGCAAGAAAGTCCTTATGGTGGTTACAACTTTGGGGTAGTTGGCAAATAGTGTCCTGAGGTTGTATATTTGGGTAATTAACCACACGTCCTTGGGAGTAATACACTTTCAGGTGATGGCAGTGCAGCCCCCTTTCATGTGTATACATGTATTGCAAAGTAAGTCCTTTTGTGATACAACTTTAGGGGTTTGGCAATTTTAGCCCCTAAAGTTGTATTTTCCCTTTTTTTCTCATTAATCCTTTGAATATAACTTCGGAACTTTGGCAAATTCAGTCCCTCAAGTTATATTTTCTGCTTCGGCTTCTCGGAGTTGACTTTGACTCTTGTCGGGGTTGAATTGATTGAGCTTGTTTGACTTTTCTGTTGACTTTTCGACTTGATTGACTTTTGGCTTCGATTTGGCTTTGTCTTCACATTATTCCATTCCGTGTCCGGTTTTGTCGTTTTGGCTTTGTTTTTCGTCCTTTTCTTAGAAATCCGTTCCTGCATAACACAATTGCAAAACAAACATATATTTGGCAGTTTTTGTCTGTTTTTGGTTATTTTAGCTTGTTTTTAAAGATAAAAGATATGTGTAATTAAACACATACTAGCTATATTTGTGCTTCGTCTGACTTTGTTCATCTTCCTTTTCGGTGTTGCATTTTACGCGTGTTATCAGATAAGGCTTGAAGAACGAGTCAGTAGTAGTTTTGTTATTACACCAGATGCTATGATCAATTCATCTCTTGTTCCAACTCCTATTCATCCAAGCAAGGAACAATACCGTTTTAGTTATTCCATCTATTTTCATATGTTTATCAAATGATGAATTTATTCGCGATATGAATTCAAGTGGATCTATCCCCCAATTATCTCCTTCGTCCAACATTTCTTCCACTCCATCGTATGATTCGAGATAAAATTTACAGAAAAATTTCTCAACAAGTTCTTCCCAAACGGTGATTTTTCCTTCCCTCTCGTTTATCCACCATTTTTGTGCGTCATCAGCTAGTGAGAGAGGAAAGACAATCATTCATAGTTGATGGGAATCCATACCAAGAATGTAGATTAAATCAATCATTTCAAGCACTTTAGCAATGTGGTACATCATGTCTTCGTCAATCCATCAGTGGTATCCATTCTTATGTAATTCCACCAAAAATTCTTTGTTGAGTTCAATGTTTATATCGTTACTGGTGATAGAAAGATTAATTTATTTTGAGCATTCACTACGTATTCTTCTAAAGTTGGTTCTGCCATGACTTCTTATGGTATCTTCTTCAGTCTACTAGCTCTGATAAGTACTTCCTGTAGCAAGGGTAAAAATATCAGCAGAATTTGCTCTGAAGAAAGATAGAAATAATTTTAGCACAAAAATCAAATACAAAAACTCAAATATTGTTTCTATTACAGATGATCAATACGCTGTATTCAATAGAAGTGAATATGCCGTATTAATCAGTTGAATGAATACGCTGTATTGGATAGAAAATTGGATACGCCGTATCTAATGGAAGTGGATATGCCGTATCGAGTTATCGACCAGAATAGTGTATTATGAAAACAATTAAATTAAACACACAATTATACAAACAAACAATTAAACTAACAAATATACAAAATATACAGTATATACACTAATCTAATTAACACTACTCCTAAGGGATAGATCTAATGTTAAAAACCAAAACATAAATTAAAAATCAAGATTAATTTTCACTCCCTGGTAATGGCGACAAAAACTTGATGTGTCATTGTGTGGTGTATATTTTTATGATTCAAGTTTTAAATTTATATTTTTTCGATTTAACCAAAAACAACACTTTAACGGGCAGTGTACCTGGTCGGTGGTAGATTCGTGGTAAGTAGGGTGTCAAATACTTGAATCGAGGTTAAATCTCTTAATTTTTTATATTTTGGTTATCTAATCTAAGTTAATTCTAATCGAGTAAACACTATTGCTAATCTATGTTAGTTTATCACTAATTCTAACAGGTAAAAAGAGGGTTTTAGCCTGAGAGACTGGCACGGGTTTGGTTGGTGACTATAATCAATTCAAGACAGTTTAACCCACGCAAGCAAATTAATCAGAGTTTAATTAAGATCGGTCAGAGCCTTATGATAGAAAACCTGTATTAGCATCATTAATCTGTTTACGATCGTTGTTCTGGGTTTATTCAGTGCAATGACTACTTATCTCGATGAGGCAATCATTTTATTAGATTAAGCAGACTTCACCTAAGACCTAGACCAAATTAATTCTATCACAATTAAAAAGCATCACATAAAGCATCCTGATTATTGATTATAAACATCTAAGGATTTAAAGCATTGGGTGATCTTGTTAAACCCTAGCTCATAGAGTCTTTACCCACTTACCGCTTAATGGTAATTTATATACTAGTAGTCTACTTGTCCAATTATCCAATGGAATCAGTACATTATTTGTTGAATTATCTAGATTCACCTACTAGTCAACATGTTCAATAAACCAAAGGCAATTTCCGTTAACTAGTTAAGAAAGCATTGTTATAGATAGAAGAGGTATCCTTAGCACGATTTTAGAAGGACAATACTTGTGATTCTATGATTCTAGATGTATAAATTACTATATATAGAGCTATCCTGGCATTTATATTACTTGGTTCGTATCACTAGATCCAGTTGAATGATAGGTCGCATACAAAAGCACGTAAGCAAGTATAAATTGATAAACATAAACAAGCATACAACAATAAATTAAGCAATCGAGATATAAACAAAATCAAACATTCAAATCTTCATAATAATGGCTAATACCCGAAGGTATTAGCCTTCAAACATCATAATTAATACAAGAGTAATTATTTTAGCCAAGGTAAACTAACCGTGTTAACGAATGATACCATAAAATGAATGATTACAAAAGTATAAGAAATTACACATTTTCTTCTATGGATTGGAATGCGTTGCAAGACCTCTTCTGCTCTTTTTCTCTTCTAAAAATTGACTTTTGTGGTTTAGGTATCGAGAATATGATTCAGCACACTTAAAACTCATTTTTGAGTTTTCTATTTATATTGTCTGGAAGTCGGTTCGATACGGCATATCCAATGGGTTGGATATGGCGTATTGGGGTTTCATGGAGTAGGGACCACGCTTGATATCTTCCAGAATCTTCACATACTATATCTTCAATATGACGTATTGCTCTTTTCTGGATACGGCGTATTGAGCTTGTTTCCTTCGTGGCCTTTGGTGAGTTGAAGGCACGGTATCGTCGTATCTTCTGGATGATACGGCGTAATTATTGGGTAGTCAGAATCATTAATCTTCAAAATTATTTTCTTTTAAGCTCCAGTTAGATATGCGCGACTTTTCGCTTATAGTTAAACACTATGCGTACTCACATAAAATTACTGCAATTCTGCAACTATAAAACAGATTTAAGTAACAATTTCTTTGCAATATTTATAAAAAATAGGTTAAAGACCTCAGATAAATGTGCTATAAATAGATGTTAGTTGATGTCATCATAACCCAAGTGATCGCCACATTGGAAAGACCCCTTTTTTTTATGATTTTTCCATAATTAAATTTCAATATTAAATTCACATTTATGAACAGTTGCACTTTAAAGATTTAATCTATATCAAACATGTATACGTTTAAACAATACTATATATCCTAATTTAAGGGCTCATTTTTCATTAAAAATAGGGATTAAGGTTTTCCTAATCTAATTATTATAAACCCTAATACTCAAGAATTTAAAGAAATTAATGATAAACAAGTCTGAAGAATGAAATTAACATACCCTAGGCATGATTAGAAGGTTGATGGATTGATTATTGAAGCTTTTTTTGTTTTTGAGAGAAACCCCGACGGTTTTGTGTGAGTTTTTTTTATAATGTGTTAAATCGTGTTTGGGCAATTTAGCTTTAATTATGTAACCCGCTCTAAATGCGGCGTACTTTTTCTCTTGTCACTATTTATATATATTATATATTATATATATATTTATAGTATATATATATATATATTATATAATATTACTAACATATATATATTAGCTTACCCCCCCCTTTATACAATTAATTTAAACATATACTCCAATTTCTATTTTTTGATATTTTTTATTTCATGTAATATATCAGATATCTGATTAATATCTCGTACATCAATGTAATCCCTTATGGATTCTATACAAATGATCTTATTCATTATTATTTGTTATTTAAAAAAAAAACTATAACAATAAAAAGTAAAAAATGGAGATATAGTACCTCCTTCTATTCCAACTTGTTCTATTCTGTAAACCAGTTGGGTGACATGTTGTCACTCAACTGTGTGATACTTTGATAATTTTCCTGTCAGTCTTCTTTGTTTGTGACTCCTTGTAGATAAATGTTTCCATATACGGGGCAGTTGAAACCTTAAGTTCGGGTAACCATTGCCCTGTCGCTTTCTTCTTCTTTGTATACGCACCTTTATTATTGGGCTTCCCAGTTGACTATAGCTTGAATGGTATTGGTAACGTGCCAAGGAAACTAACTAATTTCTTCCCTAAACACTTAATTTTCCAGATCGGGTTAGTTTAACATTTGTATTGCTGATGGGCGATCTCGGATTCGTATAGTCTTCAATATGGAGCAGGTCCTAGGGCCATATATACTGTGCTCCAATAAAATCTTATTCCTTTATTTATAAACATCTATTCTTTCACTAATCATCATAATCACTCTCGCTGCTGTGTTTCTCATAAAATTTGATCTCGCAGCACGAAAGGTTTGGTGACAAAACCCATCAAAGGTCGACAAAATTCTTTTTGAGGTATTTATCATTCCACCAATCGTACGCAAGAATCCTCGACCAACAACTATCGGTGAATCACGGTCATATGGAATATCTAGGATTATGAACTTGGCAATAAATGTAGTGACTCCTACCTGACATAGAACATTACAAAGTTTTCCCATAGCTTCTGTCTGAGTGTGATTGATCATCGTGATCCCTCTGTCCTCTTTTTTCATATCCTCTCTTCCTAACTGTTCATAAATTTGATAAGGCGTAGGAAATTTCGTCTCAATTTATAGGCAAGATTTTGGTGAAAAGTGTGGCGCACTTACAGATAAGTGCGGCGTACTTAGTGAGCTAATGCGATAGCATTTAATGACTTTTACTGGAAGTGCAGTGCACTTACAAATAAGTGCGACGGTTTTGAGGAGTTAATGCAGGTGCATTTAATAGACTTTAATTCTTCAATCTTTGGGAAAATGTGCGGCGCACAATATTGTAAGTGTGGCAGTGTTTGAACTTCAGAGGAAAGTGCGGCGCACAATGTAACAACTGCGGCGGACTTCTTGAATTTTGGCTAGAAATCTTTCTTTTGTTGTATTCGCCTCCCAAAGTATATAGATTCTTGAGCTTGGGTCTTTAGAGTCTTCAAGTGAACCTATAAGCAATTTAAGCTTAATTAAGTATCGAAAGTTCACGAGAAATGATCAAATATATATAAATAACGCCATAGAAAACATGTATAATTTGGGCGTCATCATCTCGGTAGTAATCATTCCGTCCGCTTGAACGCCAATTATCGCGATTAGAGTCTCGGTCGCGGTAATCATTGTAAAAATGAGTCTTACGGAAAGTTTGCATGAATTTTGCCTCTTATTCACGAGACATGGGTATGTCATCATCGTCAAGACCAGGTTTTATTTTTTTAGCACGAGATTGGAGTTCTTTGTACTGAGCATCCATCTTTATGGTCATGGCATCCATTCGGGCCATAATTTTTTCAGTATCGGCGAAAGCAACAGTTTTCTTAAGAGATGTTTTGGTTTTTTGATTTTTAGCCCAATCGAGCTTGAATAAGACTTTATCTTCGAAAAGCTGATAAGCTTGATTTGGTGTTTTATAGAGGAAAATACCACCGGCTGCGGCATTCAGAACTTCTTGGGTTATTTCGCTGAGACAATGATAGAAGATTTTAATAATATTACCTTTGGAAAGGTTAAGACCATGGCAGTTCCGAAGCATTTCTTTCATATGAAGCCAAGCATCGGTTAGAGATTCGTTTTCATGTTGAGAAAAGGCACGGATTTCTCTAAGGAGTCGGTCGAAAAGAGCTGGGGGAAGAATCGGCCAATAAAAGCAGTTCGAAGTTCTTCCCAAGTTTCAATAGTTCTTTCATTGAGTTCGTTTAGCCATGTTTTTGCTTCTACAGTGAGTGATAGGGGAAACATCATTAGGCGGACAGCTTTATTTTTGGTATCTTTGTATTTAAGCATATTGCAGATTTCGAGGAATTCATGAATGTGTTTATGAGGATCAGTTTTGGTTCTACCATCGAATTGGTTTCCTTTGACAATAGTCAAGTGGTTACCGTTAATAGAAAATTCATTTGTTGTTTCAAGAATAGTGATTGCGGAACCAGGAGTCAGAGCGACAACACGGTCAGCAGCCCACATGGGTTCATCATCCATGGGATAAAGATTTTCAAGGATAACGAGAAAGTGATGAAAGTAATTGATATTAAGAATTGGTGGGTAGACAATTATCGGGTGTTGTAGTGGATTATTTATTTGATCGTATGGAACTCATCTGTTTTGTCGACGAAGTCTTCGATTCAGAGTACGTTCAGGTTCAGGTAACGCTTCAACAAGTTCAGAATTGGAAGCACGTGTATGCATCAAAGGGAGAATTTGTTTGGGGTCAGTTTGCCAGAAAACTGTATGGCGATTTTTGAAAAAGAGGGGGAGTTAAAATAATTTTCCAGAGTTGACTACAGAACAGTTTAAAAAATCCCTGGCAACGACGCCAAAAACTTTGATGTGTTTCAAAAGCTTTAAATTTATAATGACTGAAAATACCAATTTTATTATAGGGAAACCCACGGGTAAAAGTATAACCCACGTATGTAGTATAATCTTTTTAGGTAAGACCAGGTCGTTCCACAAGGATTTGAGTAGTGTTCAAATAATCAGAAAGAAAATAGACTTTAACAATTTTGAAAGTAACTTTTGTTGTACCAATGATAATAAAGATGACTACTCGGATAGTTGAAAATAATTTATAAGTATTGGTAATGATATTGACCTCAAAAGAATATGTGCGGCGTACTTGGGGTGTTAATGCAATAGCATTTAAGTCTTCATTATTTCTTCATATCAGATGGAAAGTGCGGCACACAAAGGAAATTGTGCGGCGTACTTGTTGAGTTAATGTGAATTTGACTGTCTTTGACTTGAAGGAAAGTGCGGCGCACAAATGGTAAGTGCGGCGTACATTTGGCACTTTGAGATTGATTGTTGATCTTTTCTTGAATGATGAGTTCTTTACCGTGTAAATATTTGATTTTGATGTATCTAACCTCGGGATGTCTTCAAGTGAACCTGCAAGCAATTTAAGCTATTAGTATAAAAGTTCAACAAGAATGGATAAAATATATTCAAATAACGCCATAGAAATAAATGTATAATTTAGGCTGTTATCACGGTGTGGTAAAAAAGAGTGACTTCAGTGGACACCAAAAAGCGGAAAGGGCATTCCAAATCATGAAAAAATGCATAGCGGCAGATGCCAATGGTGTAACCGCACCAAAACCCAAGAGGATGCTAATAATGTTCTGCTGCGCACGCCTGGGAAGTAGTAAAGCAGCGATCATCCTGATGAAAGGGACTACGACCATAGTTACCAGTTTATTTCGTTAGTCGTGCTTACAAACCCATAAATCCAACTACAACTCATGGAAAAAATGGTTTTGCATTGGTGAACGCCACTGAGGGGCTGCATTAGATACATTCTTCCATAGCACAACCAGAGGTGGTAATCAAGGAACAACCCATTAAGCAGATCCTGACATGGACTGAAAGCACGGGTGAGATGACTCAATGCTAAAATAGAGATTCGAGCTGGAAGCGTTCGACATCCACCTATAGGCAAGGACATCAATCCGCGCTGAATTTTAGCTGATTACATCGCCGAAAGACCAATGAAGATGGACATCAATGGAAGTACAAGTGAAGAGGTAACTCACCCGAACCATGCGCCTATTCACGGTGGGTTCGATACATGCGTAGGAGGGAGTCAAGAGCTGGACTATACTTACAAGGCCTAGTAAGGTTAGGAGTTCACTATGCACTGAGGTTTGAATTCGACAGCATCGAACAATGAAGGGATTATGAAGATTTGTAGCTGGCTTGCAGAATAGTTAGAACAATATGAGCGTGAAAAACCTAATAGCCAAAGTAGATCTCGCCAGTAGCGAAACCATAAATCAATGGTTTATTATGAAGCGAAAGAAACAAAGCAGGATCCTAGTACCTCCAAAAGGCAAAGCACTGATAGACGCTTCAGATATTTTAATTGTGCAGGTGTCGCAAAGTGAAACAAAAAAGCGGACGCGTTGAGTAAATTGTATCCATAAGATTCGCACCTCACCAAACAAGTCTTTGGTAGAAACGCTTAAAAATAAAATCAATTGAGAGAGGGAAATCTTTACAATAGTAGAAGAAAAAAGGGGTACTGCTGGAGAACACCAACTGGTCGAATACCTATGGAAGGTACACTGCCGGCGGAAACAAAAAGGCTTTCTCGCAGCGATCAAAATCAATAGGCAAGTTGATACACATAGTTAACGACATCTTATACAGAAAAGTCGTTCATGGAAACCATGTTTATAGTTTGTCGGTCCACGCAAGCGGATATGTGGTAATAGAATGATAATACATGAAGGATTATGCAGTTATGCACTCTGGCCCAAGATACGTGGATGCAAACAGAATTCAGGTGTCGGATACTACTGGCCCGGACATTGCACAAAGATTGACGGAAATCATCAGGAAATGTGCGATGCCAAACCCAAAGACCAAGTCCCTAGTAACCGCAGCAAAATTCATGCAATAACTTCTATGTGGTTCATTCTACAAGTGAGGAATCGACATCTCAGGCCCATTTAAAAGGGCAAGGGAGTGAAATTCTTGACGTAGCCATTGCATACTTTTACAAAATGGGTTCGGATGCAAAGCCGACTTGTTGGCAACAATTACAGGAAAACCAAGTCAAGAAAATTTATATGGGATATTATTGGTATGCAGATTCGTACTATCCAGGAGGAAAATCATATCAGGTAACGATAAAGCAGCTTCCAGAGACAATACCAATTCACAGGACTGGGGCAGATAGAAGAGAATTTCATAGCAAAGGTTTGCATTCTGTTTAAGCACCCAAAAAAACTTACGCCAAGTAGGAAAGAGCAAAACGGCAGCCTAGGAGAAGGAATAAAAGCTAGGTTGGGTGAAGACAACAGAAACTGGGTCGAGGAAGTGCCGCACGTGTTGGGCTCACTACACAATAATTAAGACAAGCAACGGAGACACCCCATTCTCTCTCACATATGGTACTGAAGCCGTAATACCAGTCGAGATAGGGATGCCCTCAATAAGGTGTGCGGAAGTGAAGCATGCTGAAAATGATGAAGAACTGCTCCTGAACTTGGACATCCTTGTAGAAAGAAGAGAAAAGGCAGTGGTCCGGGAGGCTAGAAACAAAGCCAAAATGGAAAAGTACTACAATGCCAAAGAAAGAGGAAAGTTGGGTCCAAAGTGGGAAGGACCATACGAGGTGATAGAAGCACTCGGGAAGGGATCATACAAGTCAGAACGGAAATGCAGGATGTACTCCGCGCACGTTGGAACGTTCAAGGACTTCAAAAAAAAATTGTTATCTTTAAAATTCCTTCATGTAAGTACCCTTGCCATGTTAAAAAACACTAGCGTGTTGGTGGTATTTTTCATTTAGTATTATGTAATGACTTATTAAACATTATAAATGTTTTGTGAAGACTAGCAACCTTCACAAATTTTCCAAGAAAAACTTGTCTTATTTCATGCATCATACAGGTAAGACGCGCACCAACATGACAATAACACACATGTCCCCAATAATTGGGGAATGAGTGCGACCTATAATGAACACTATTTGTTCAAGAAACAAATAGGTATGGTAACCTAAAATCAGCTCAACAAACTTAAGGGATCTGCAAGCCAAGTAAAAAGCATGCGGCCAAACAATACCTAACAAACAGACTATAAAAAAAGATAGCCATTTTACTTAACAAAGACTTATTACAAAATGTAGCAACTTCATTTAACAAAGTTTATATAGTTAGCACAACCAAAGGCGGCCGTGTCACAAAATAACAAAGTTTATAGTACTAACACTAAGGTTTGAATTATACTACAGTTCATACTAAGATCAGCACGCAAGTCACGGCGGCCACATACAAGTTCACCATAAGAGAAATAGTTTGTTAAGACAGATTCACAAGATAGTTTGGGGTACGAAGCACCATAGTCAAAATGGGCCCAAATACCACAAGCTGAAAACATCAAGCATCACTAGGTTTATCTAAAACG
This sequence comes from Tanacetum coccineum, assembly GCA_026074375.1. NCBI lineage: Eukaryota > Viridiplantae > Streptophyta > Magnoliopsida > Asterales > Asteraceae > Tanacetum > Tanacetum coccineum. Next base: position 12,580 of record BQNB010077357.1, on the reverse strand, counting down.
AAAGTATCAAACAGATCATCATACGGTTAGATAGTAGGTGCCTGTTTAGCGGACCACTCTGATTTCCGGCAGGGACCAAGTTGAAAAACTGGTAATCTACACGACACCAAGGTAAGATTTCATGAGGAGGGAGCGGGACTCCGAAAGCATCACCAGAGTGGATCTTGAAGGCGGACATAGCCCTCTTCTCTTAGCAGACTGGCGGATAGCAGAAATGGCGTCAGATAATAACATTTCACTGTCTACGGAACCAGACTCAGAATAGATAGGCATGACAACTTGATCACGAGAAGGTTGGAACGGAGCAAACTCAGGAGCAACATCTGTATTACCATGATCATCTTTCAAAACAAGAGCAGACATAATCAATGCAATGGGTAAATCCTTAAGGCTCTCTAACTCATCCAACAAAAGAAAAGATACACTCTCAAATTCAGAAACTGTGGCAACATACTTCTCCTCAACCTTCGGATCATAAGCTTCAATTTGAGCCAAAGACCTACCAGCCTTACCATGAACAACTCCAGCTTCCAATCCTTGCTGAATACCTTTTATAATGGCCATCGAGATAACCTTACCCATAGCAGAACGACATTCTATAGAGAGTGCACATTTATATACAGCCAAGCGGAAGCCGTGCCTAATAACCCATCTACGACCAGCAATGGCGGTCAGCATATCGGATTTAGGTTTCATTGTCCATATACGTTTGCACATTCAGCAATGGGTGCATCCAGTTTGCAGCAATGTTCCATTTTCAAAACTATCACATTCCAACTTCACGACATAAACCTTCTTTAATAAACCAGCCATTCTGTGCAGTCAAACTTTGCAAACTTCACCAAACCTTTCCTGACAACCATTGCCCTATAAACAGATACACACTTACAAATCTCTTCCACTTCAGCTGATTCAGACTCTAACTTCTTCAAACTTAACTTTCAACTCATACAACTCCGCCTACCTCTTCTGAATGTAAGCAACACTATTATGTAAATTCCTTTTGTAACTTTCTCCCTAGTCATAATCTAATGCTCATAACGCTGACTAGCTGAAGGCCTACTTAAAATGTGTTGAGTAGAGTTGTATTGAAAGAATTAAGAAACCAACATACTTGGTTGCGGAGAGCAGCCAATAACCAGGGGAGTATCATTATCAGAAGACTATGGACAAAATGACTAGGATCATCCTGCCAGAGAATGTGGTAACATTCAGTACGGAAACGGTACAACATTTACGCAGTTGACCAGGTCAACAATTTATGACTCATAAAAAATCATCAACAGAGGAAACCATGGTAGTGTAGCGGGACAAAGTCCCAGTTCAAAATCAGGAGCGGGGAAAGGGTGACCATAACCTCTGACTCAGACCTGTAGGCTACGATAATGCCAGGCCTTGGATGGAAGAAACAAGTGGAACAACCTGGGAAGCAGCAGGATATCAGTATCAGCTGAACTAGAAGATAAACAACAAGCGCCAGTGGGAGAGACGCGTCTTTACATTGTCAATGGAGAACATACATCTAGAGAATGCTTCGATGTACGGGTAACAAAAGAAGATGTTGCATCCTTTATCGCGGGTAGCAGAAGACCCAGAACCATGGCACTTGCTTACCCTGTCTTATCGTCTCTGCACGTAGCAGTAGGATATTTGCCGCTGTGCAGGCCGACGAGTAAAAAATAATATACCTTAGTCTGTGCCTTCTTCACAGGCGGTGACCCAGAAACAAAGCTAACATTGTCTTCCTTCTTATTAGAAATATTTAACATTCACCTCATCTTGAATGGTGTGATCAACAAGACTGATGGTTTGCAGAGAAGAAAAGATAACCCTATCCTCAGTCTTAGTGATAAGCGGAACCTCATTCTCAGCAAGAGTCCGCTCTCCTACCTTCACCTTAAAGGGATCAGCAGACTTAACAAAATCAAGCAAACCCATTTCTGCAACAAACAATAACATATATTAGAATATGAAACAAGATCACAAAAAGCACCCCTATGCACATATATAGACCAAGACACACCCACCCTCATTAATATCACGTAACAAAGTGGGACGGACGTAAGTCTCAACGAATGAACGGCTAAGACCCACAAAACATAAGAAGATCTCTGGATACTTCCTAATAAGAGTACAGTTCTCATTCAGCAGCTCTACACAAGGTAAATCCCATAGCCTCATCCACGGATCAGGGGATCACATTAACAACAGAGTCCGCACAAACACAAGAAATAGATAGCTGGATCAAACCGATAGCGTATATCAAGAAAAACAGTTATTACCAATTCTTCAGTGTGTCAAATTGTTTCGAAATAGCAGCAAGGATCGACAGGACCTTCGGCCTTCGAAAAGGACAACACAGTTGCTAGTTGATTAACAAAAAGCGGAGAAGGTACCCACGGTGGGAATACGACAGGGCGCGGCACATATTCTCAAAATGACTAATTTACCGCGCCATTTAAACAGATATGAGAAGATTAATTGGTAATACTCGCAGTACACAGAGTAGAATTTCCGATATGGGATCACGGAATTGGGCAAATTCAATAAAAACGGGTTATACATGCCAATCTTCCCTCTGGACTATCTTTGATTGTAGAGTTCTGACTTGGCAACTCCGCCGTAAATCGGCCGGTGGAATGTTTAAAACTAAGCACAATGGAGATCTAATTCCTCTGGGTAAAAACGGACAAGTGGCTAGTATAAATCGAACTATCTTAATGACCATTTTCTAATGAAAATACAAGAATGAGTGACTCTAACCTGTGACGTAAAGGTCAAAGGTTAACGAAAAAGAACATGCACCACGGAGAAAGATACTACATGAGCAGAGGAGTAAAAAGATGGTGAAAAGCGCAGTAAAAATAGAAAGAGAAAACAATGAAATAAGAAGGTATTTATACTAATACGAAGAAACCCACAAAAGCTAAGATCAAGACAGTGGTCCTTACCTCTCCATCGGAGGTGGAAAAATAAAAGGGAGATGGAGGCAGCTTCTAGAGATTCGCGTGCTTGAACATCGTCACATCAGTCAGAAAATCGCTGCTAAAACAAGAACGTTACACAGGGCTACCTACCAAGTGGGTACGGCGAGACGCATACGAGGACGCTGACCGCAACATCTAAGCGGACTATTTAAAGTCTTAGTAAAATCCTGCCGCACGCACGAAAGGACACTCGAGGGAATAGGGGGGAGGGACTTGTTGACGTATTGTATCAACCGGAAAGCAGGACACAAACCCACAATAAGTAAATGACCCAAGCGAAGTTAGTTAACACTATAAAGCAAAACTATTTATGTGTCCCGTGACACCATGTAACCTCTTATTTTAATGTGACTCTCTAGATCTTATCTTTTTATATCTTGATTCAATAAGATATGCTTTGGCGACATGGTTAAGGAGTCTTTTAAAGAAGCTAAAGATTAGCGTTTAACATTTTGTACATAATGCTTGTTTGACAACAAACAATAAATATTCTTAATTTTTCTAAATACTCCAAATTAAAATGTTACTTGAACGAACATTTACTAGTAACCAACATTTACACATAATGATTACAAGTATCAACAATGTAACCTACCGGTGATATTTTCGCCAAACATATTCTAAATGCTTAGTCAATTTTTTTTACATTAGACACATATCCAAAAAACAATACTCATTACGTCTTAAAATAATTGTCTTATTTTAACTTTGTAAAGTTTTGACCTTCAATATTTTTTATTGTGTTATATAATATTTGATAAAAGTTATACTAATAGAAATAAGTTAAACAACCTAATTCATATATTTTTTTATAAAGTATTATATTAAAAAAAAGTTTCTGTAAAGGTTAAAATTGAAAACAATAATTTGAAATACTATTTTTTTAAACAAAAGTACTTCATTCATCTTAAAATTATTGTTCATGTTTTCTTTTCAGGTTGTATAAAATTAATTGTCCACTTTTAAAATAGATAATTTTTTTTAGATTAACTTTATCGTATTATCCTTATTAGATGTTATAATTACAAACTTTAAAAAAGTTTTATATATTATTAGTTAATGGTAAAACTGTCACTCTACGCAAAGTAAGAAAAAAAAGTTATAATGACAATGGTTTTCTTAAACGATATGCTTTTTGCTGATGAACAATAATTTTGAAACGAAGATAATAGTAGTTTCAACTTTCAAGCAATGTTTTGAAACCCGGTTCGACCCGGCTGGTTCAACCGGTTGAACCAGTTCCGGTCGAAAAAGCGTGTCAAACTGAACCGGGTTTTGTATTTTCGAAACTCGGTTAGACCCGCCGGGTTTGAGGTGACCCGGGTCAACCCGGTTCTCGAGACCTGGCCGAGTTTTGTATTTTTTAACTTTTTTGCAAATAATGTAAGTTAATTGTTTATATTTGCTACGTAATTTTATTTTTACATGTTATATTTGTTAAAAAAAATTTCCTTCAAATTAACCATTTCAATCCTAAAATTAACCCTTTTATCATCAATCAAAACCAAATTAAACAAAAACTCAATTCTATGTTTCAATTTTATTGAACTCCCTTCAATCCAAATATATATTTATATATATATTTTTTTTTGTTTGGTTTTTGATCCTTTGATTGTTGTTCGGTGTGTTGATTGTTTGAGGTGATCATGTCTAAATACAGATCCAAAGAGGATGATGTTAATCATATTTCTATTTCGATCTTTGTTACGAATTTTCCTGAGTCCTTCTCATCTAAAGATTTGTTTCATACATGTAAGCAATATGGTCATGTGGTCGATTCGTTTATCCCATCAAAGAGGACGAAAGAGGGCAAGCGATTTGGTTTCGTACGTTTTATTAATGTTTTTAACGTGGATCGATTGGTTAACAACCTGTGCACAATTTGGGTTGGCCGTTTAAAACTGCACGCAAATACAGCGAGATTTCAAAGGAAGCCTTTGAATGAAATGAATGCTTCTACAAAGAATATGGGCGAGAACAATAGGGGCGCTGATAAATGCTCTCGTTCATATGGTGGGGCGATGGGGAGCGGTAAGTCATATGTCAATGTTCTTAAATCTAGTAATGTGGTGGAATCTCCTTCTCCTGCTCTTGTCATTGATGATGCTTTTGTGGTTCGACGTGAACTTGATAATTATGTTATGGGAGAGGTCAAGCTAATGTCGTCTATTGTAAACATTCGTACTTTGTTATCAGCTGAAGGTTTCAATAATGTGAAACCTATTTATATGGGAGGTTTGTGGGTTCTTTTGGAATTGGACTCTAATGATGTTAAAGAAAAGTTTATGAAGCACGTTGGGGTTGCGTCATGGTTCAATAGGTTGTGTGATGCGGAGCAGGATTTTGTATCTAGGGAGAGAATTGCTTGGGTTGATATTGAGGGTGTACCTCTTCATGGCTTTCTCTGTGTACACTTGCCGAAAAGATAGGGGCTAATATCCAAATGGGGAGAAGTGATGGACCTTGAAGAAGTACTAATGATTTGTTTGCAAGAAAAAGGATTTGTATTAAAACAAAACAGGAGGTAAACATTCTTGAAGCCTTCAAGATAATTGTGAAACGAAAGGTATTTGTGGTAAGAGCTAAAGAGCTGTTCGTTTGGTCCCCGGTGTTTAAGGAGCCAGAGAATGTGGAATATTGTTCGGATACAGAATCAGAAAAAGAAGGTGTTGTTAAGGATGGGAACGATGATGGTGGTATTCTTGATGCTGAGAGTGAGGTAGAGGGGGTTTCAGAAACTAACTTTGGTGATCTACAGGATGGATTGGATGCGGACCACGTCGAATCAGTCAAGGATAAGGAGTGCTCGAGTGATCCGTTTAGTGTTTATTCATTACTGAACAAGAACAAGAACAAAGCAGACTCTCCCCAACCAATTGTGGATACTAGTCTAACTCATCCGCCTGGTTTCACACCGGACAGGAATGATAATGCGTCAGATGTACAAGAGATGCGGATGCCGGATAATGCTTCTCCTCATAATCATTCTGTGGGGTTGAATTCTAGAATTTTGCAAGATGCGTCTCTAAGTGAGGATACTGTTGTGTCAAATGGTCAGATTAAGGAGAAAGGGTTACGTAATGGAGGGTCAATTTTGGAAGTTCTTGATGATATGATAAAAGTAGGTCAAGCAATGGGTTTTTCCATGGGGGGCTGTTTGAACGATATGGAGGGTATCATCAATTCACAAGGAGGTCATGAGGGTGATCAATGAATTGCCTTTCTTTGAATATTCAAGGTCTAGGATCCAAGGCCAAAAAATCATGGATTCGGGAGTTAAATATAAAACACAAGGTGAGTTTCTTGTCCATTCAAGAAACAAAAATGGATAGTATTTCCGATATGGAGATCAAATTCTTATGGGGGAACAGTTTGTTTGAGGCTTCGATCAGTGAAGCTATAGGAAATTCGGGGGGAATTCTGTGCGTTTGGGATCCCAACGTGTTTTCTAAGTCAAATCATGTTGTTTCTGATAATTTTGTTGCGGTGTACGGGAACTGGATTCCTAATAATATGGATTTGCTTATTATATCTGTTTACGCTCCTCAATCTATTGTGGAGAAGCGAACTTTTTGGAATTTTATCTCGTCCCTTATATCTCGTTGGAATGGTGAATATATAGTTTTTGGGGATTTCAATGAAGTTAGATTTGAAAGAGAGCGTATAGGGTCGATTTTCAATCAACACGGGGCGAATGTTTTTAACTCTTTCATCTTGAACTCAAGTCTTGTAGATGTTCAGTTAGAAGGTTATGCGTTTACCTGGGCACATCCGTCGGCCGCCAAGATGAGCAAATTGGATCGTTTTTTGGTGAGTGAAGGATTAATATCTATTTTCCCCCATATGTCTGCTATTTGTCTTGATCGACATCTTTCAGACCATCGGCCCATTCTTCTTCGAGATGTGATAGCAGACTTTGGAGCTATTCCTTTCAGGCTGTATAACTCTTGGCTCGATTGGGATGGATTTGGATCTTTGGTTTCTAATATTTGGAATTCTACTATTCTTATTGATCGTAATGGTATGGTTCGATTCATTAAGAAGCTTCAAATTCTGAAAAAAGAGATTCGATTGTGGAATATGTCTATGAGAAAGAAACAATCAGCTCATATTAATGATATCAAAACCGAGTTAAGAACTATTGATGCTACTTTAGATCAAGGAGGAGTAACTGATGAATTACTCCTAGCTCGGATGGATTTGATGAAAAAATTTCATGATTCTAAATCTTATGAAGTTCGTGATCAGATTCAGAAGGCCAAGATTAAATGGGCTATAGAGGGGGACGAAAATTCTTCTTTCATGGTATCATAAATCGGAAACGAGCTAATCTGTCAATTAAGGGCGTCTTGGTAGATGGTGATTGGGTAGATGATCCAAATCGTGTTAAAGAGGAATTTTGTAATTATTTTGCTTCTAGGTTTCAAGATCCTGGTCCGCGAGAATGTCGATTAAATTTTACTTTTCCTAATCGTCTCAATTCGGATCAGCTTTTGGAGTTAGAAAAGCCGGTGTCTTGTGATGAAATTCGAGATGCGGTATGGGATTGCGGTACAAATAAGTCGCCTGGGCCTGATGGGTTTTCTTTTGAATTTTTTCGGAAATTTTGGGATGTAATTGGGCCGGATATGTGTGTTGCCGTGGAATGGTTCTTTTCACACAACACTTTTACTAGAGGATGTAATTCCTCTTTTATATCTCTTATTCCGAAGATTCATGATCCTAAATTTGTGAGTGACTATCGTCCTATCAGTCTAATTGGAAGTCTTTATAAGGTTGTGACTAAAATCTTATCTAGACGTCTCTCTTTTGTTATTTCTGATCTTATTTCGGATGTGCAAACGGCTTTTCTTCCTAAAAGGCAGATTCTTGATGGGCCTTTCGTTATCGACGAGCTTCTTTCTTGGTGTAAACGGAAAAAACATCAAGCTATGATTTTTAAAGCCTGATTTTGCTAAAGCCTATGATTCGATCCGATGGGACTACTAGATGAGTGCTTTGAGCTTTGGTTTTGGAGTCAAATGGAGGCTGATAAAAGGATTCTTCTTTCTGGGATCAACTATCCATAGTTAACGGAAGCCCCACTTCTGAATTTCATTTTCATTGTGGTTTAAAACAAGGCGACCCGCTTGCACCATACCTTTTTATCTTGGTAATCAGTCGCTCCACCTCTGTTTTTCGAGGGCTGCTGATGACGGTGTTCTTTAAAGGATAAGCGTGGTGTGAGTGGGGAATCCCGGCCCAATTACACGAGTACTCATCTTTTTATGGCGGATGTATGCCATTTTTGTTGGAGAATGGTCAAATGATAATTTTACGAAACATTTATGTAAAGCTTAAGTGTTTTCGGCGATGCTCTGGTTAGGAATCAATCATAATAAAAAGTTCACTTACTTGGGGTGGTGTTTCCAAAAGATACGGTATCCTTTGCTGTTTGGTTTTCTGGTATTGTGGTGGTTTTAAAAACTCCATTTAAGTACTTAGGGATTACTATTGGAGGGAGTATGTCAAAAGTAATGCGTGGGCTGATTGTATTAGTAAAGTAATAAGGCGAGGTTGTCCAAGTGGAAAGTCCGTACTCTTTCTATTGGAGGCCGTCTCACGCTCCTCAAATCGGTTTTGGGCTCCACTCCTATTTACAGCATGTCTATGTATAAGGCTCCTAAATCTGTGTTGAATAAAATGGAAGCTTTACGTCGAGATTTCTTTAATGGTGTTCAAGGTCATGATAGAAAGATAGCTTGGATCAAGTGGGCTAAAGTCTTGCTTCAAAAAAAAGAAGGCGGCTGAGTAGTATTACTGTCTCACTTAAGAACCACGAATCGTGTTGATTCTAGTAGTAGCTCTAAGCGTATTGTAATCTGTTAAGGCAGTAGTAGCTCTATGCGTATTCTAGTAGTAGCTCTAAGCGTATTGTAATCGTGTTGATTCTAGTAGTAGTAGTAGTAGCTCTTGAGCTATTCAAATAAAACATTCAAAGTTTTGTAGCTCAAGTCAATGGTTTGTAATCAAATGTCAGATTGCAACCCGGTCTTCAAATAAAAGGGAAGTGTACGTTTCAGTGCGCTTTACCATAAAAAGAAGAGAAATCTTCTTGTTTTGAGCAAAATTTATTCATCTTTTAAAAAAAAATATTTTCAAAAATGTTATCTTTAAAAGAAGAGAAATCTTCTTTGTCCTGAGCAATTATTTATCAACATCTTTTCAAAAAAGTGTGCTCGGGACATACGACTTCTAAGTATATGTCAGCTTAGGACTCATTCTTCAAATAAAGGAAAGTGTACATTTTTGTACATTTATCCTCACAACGGGAAGTTTACAACTTCTTGGACTTGAGCTATTTCATTTAAGATATTCAAAATCTTGAGCTCAAGCAAAATGGTATACAAATGAAAATGTTTTGAACAAATGAATAATAATCGATTTAAAAGAAGTTGTGGTCAAGTATGTTTATATCGATAAGCGTGCAAATGGTGAAGATTGTGTCCGGTTACGACCGTTTCCTGAAATTAACAGGATGAGGAGTGAGCAATCTACTGACCATACGTTTTAGATATTTATATACTTTGACGCAACTATTTTTCAAATTTGTTTAGAACATTCAAAAAGGTTCCAAATCATAATCATGCTATATCCGTTTTCTCCCATGTGTTTTCAAAATCTCATATAGCTATTTTAATCCATTGATATCAAAAATATCATATGGTATGCTATTTTTGAGGGGGAGAAAATTGGATTAAAATGTGATCAAGAAAGATAAATGCTTAAGTGTGTTGAATATCAAAGTGATCTAAAAAACTCAAAGTGCAATCAACTCTTTCCTCTATGTGCAAAATAATTTTGAATATCAATGCATATGTGGAGGAGTATTTCTCAAAAAGTGAAACTTTCAAAGTGTTAAATGTTTTGATTTATATCAAACACTTTGATTGATTTTTAAATGTTTTTATGGTTTCGATCTTAAATACCCATCAACCAACTACCTCACAATGATCAAAGAAGATATAAGGTGGTAAGGTCAGGGATGTGGGTTATTTATCATGTTGACACATTAGCATGTCTCCAACGTAAAAACAAAAGACACTTTTGAGGTAACGAAATTAATATTATTCAAAATACACCACACATCAAACTTCTTAAACAAGTAAGTCACGTTCTATAGAAGAAAAGTCAATTGTCCACACAACCATTCCAAATCAACCACGTCGTGCTTTTAGAAACTTTATTATGAAGTTCCCTTACACATTACTTCTAGATTTCCTAAAAATAATATTTTATTCATCTAAAAAAGAATAGCTTATGCAACTCTTCTAATCCAGTGAATCATCGACTGAAATAGACAAGAGCCGAGATTCGAACCTTTGATATTGACACATGAAAGTGATTTATTTAGTACAATTAAGTGAACTAGCACAGTATCCGCGCAAAGCAGCGGCTTCAGAGGCGAATGTTGTTTAACGATTTATGATTTTACTTTTTTGTTTTGCGAATATTGTATAACAGATTTTTTTAATGGATGATAATTTCTAAAGATTGCTATTATTAGTAGTAATTAAAATACATTTTTAAATTACGACATTAAATTGGAACTGTTATAAGTCATCAAGAAATTTAATTCTTTAGATATAACTTTACTTTCTATTATTAGTAAATGGATAACTAGATTATATTAACAAAGTCATAAATACATTATAATGTTGTATACTATATTACTAAAGAGCATTACGTCTAAGGAAATGTGCGCTTTTTCACGAACTCGAAGACAAAATTTACGGAAATCATTTTTGAGGTTATCGGTCCGTTGCAAAGTTAGTCTTTAATGACTAGCTTTGCAACGGAACGCTAACCAAGGGACTATTTCCGTAAAAAAAAAAACAATTTACGAAAATAGTCCTTAGAGTTATCGGTCATTTGCAAAGTTAGTCCTTAATGATAACTTTGCACTACAAAAATAGTCGTTGGGTTATCATTCATTTGCAAAGTTAGTCCTTAATAATGACAATATACGAAAATAATTTCTGAGTTATCGTTATATTGCGAAGTTAGTCTTAACGTAAAATCTCACGTTCCGCAACAGGACGCGACTGAAAAACCTCGTGTACTTGTATTAATGTTATTTCCTTTTTTCCTAAAAGTTTGCTAAAGTGTCCCAAATTACAAAAACATACCTAATAATTTATGTTTCAACTCTAATTAAAATCTAGTTATGCTTTAAAAACTTAGTCAAACAATCTTTAGATATATAGCAACCGTGGCATTGTACATTTATTGAAATTTAAAACCATGTTATGAAAATTATTTTGGTACATAAATAAGGACGCGTGTAGCATCTCACACCTATGGTGCACCAACTTTTAGCCTACCCATAATACTTTTCACATATCCCAAAATCCCTTTATAAATACGACTCTTCATCTTCTCTTTCACTTTAGATATTCACATTCATTTCATTCATAACATTCATTCAAAAACACACACAAATCGAATCATTTTACAAACCAAAAAATGACGAAACAAGTCGATAAAAACACAACTTTTCCATACAATAAAAACAAGACAAACAAGTATTAAAAGTTCAAAAGTTCAAAGACAAGAGAGATGATCATCCTTTAGGGGGAGATTGTTATGAATAAGGAAATGATGATCATTAATGCAATCAAAGAGAGATCTTAATGATCGTCCCTTGGGGGAAGATTGTTAGGATTGATAAAAGTGACGATCTTATTGAGATAAAAGTCTTGTAATAAATAGAAAAATAATATTGTGTAATAGGGTAAGTGAAAGGCTTGTGTCTAAAATAAAGTCACAAGACTTAGCTAAATAGAAAAAGTATAAAAGACAAGGGGGCTAAATGGTAAAAGTCTAAAAGACAAGGGCTCCATGCTCATATTGTAATTGGGTATAAATACCCCTCCACCACCTCATTTGTAAGGTGTGTCTTGTATGTGTATTCAAGTTTCATTTCATTATCCTCCTCCCTCTTTCTCTCTCTACTTTCTCTCTCTAAACTTATCACTATATTGCTTATTGATCCTGAATTTCAAGACCTAACAAAACTTGTAGTCACTCTTAGTCGTGTTTAACAATTTGGTTATGGGTTGATCATCTTGTGAACTATGCAACTTAGAGTCTGATATGCGAGGAATACTCTTGTTGTATGAAAGAATGTAGTCAATGATAAGCTTGGTGAAGCGGGTGTACAACAGCTTAGACATCTTTGATGGTCTGGATGATCTTTCAATTGTTTTCGTCCCTAACTAATGATACAAAGTCCAAATTGGCAGAGTGAAGGATACCTCATAATATCTGAAGTATTAGAAGTCTAACTGCGTCCCAGCTTGAGTCTTTTCCTCGTACACTCAGAATAGCTCTCCATGGTTGAAGAAGTCTTGTGGCGACCATTTTTAAAATGGCAATCATCTTTGTTTCAGGATCTTCATAATAACCAAGTGTCTTAATGAATTCCAGAATTTGGTTTTTTGAGGGAGGTTTAGTATAAGTGTTGTTGGGACCGGGAGGAGGCATCTGCAATATAGTTCTGAGTAGTCCAAATGTGAAAGTGAAAGTATGTGTATATGTGTATCTGGTTCAAA
>BQNB010077356.1:3231-28686 GCA_026074375.1 Tanacetum coccineum | reverse complement strand
TAGCAGTAACCATTTCCTTCAAGCTACGGTTCTTCCTTTCGGCAATACCATTTTGCTAAAGTGAATAAGGAGCAGTGAACTCGTGTCTTATTCCATGTTGCGCACATACATCGGCGAATGGAGACACATATTTACCTCCTCTATCACTTCGTACAACCTTGATTTTCTTACCAAGTTGATTCTCAACTTCGTTTTTGTATAGAACAAACTTATCTATAGCTTCGTCTTTACTTTTCTACAAGTAAACATAGCAATACTTTGTACAATCATCAATAAACGTGATAAAGTACTTATTGCCACCCTTCGTGGGTAGTGATTTCAAATCACATATGTCTATATGTATAATATCAAGTGGTTTGGTTGTTCGCTTAACCGATTTGAAGGATGTTCTTATAAGTTTGGCTTCAACACAAGTTTCACATTTATATTTAGAATCAATATGGCAGTTTGGTATGCTATTAAATTTAATCAATCGACGCAGTGAATTAAAATTTACATGTCCAAGACGAGCATGCCACACATTAGAAGACTCAATCAAGTAAGAAGAAGAGTCCATTTTATTGATTTCATTCTTGACAACCATTACATTGAGCTTAAACATACCATTCATGGCATAACCCTTACCAACATAAACTTGATTTTTAGACAAAACAAACTTATCAGACTCAAAAACTAACAAAAACCAAACTTGTTTAACAGCCAACCGGACACAAGATTCTTACAAATCTCCGGAACATACAAGACATTAGTCAACTTGAGCTCTTTTTCGAATGTCATCTTCAAAACAACATCTCCTTCATCCTTGATATCAGCAGTTGCAGAATTGCCCATATACAGCTTCTGTCCATTGTCAACCGCTCTGAAAGAGTAAAACATACTCTTATCAGCACACACATGACGGGTTGCCCCAGTATCAATCTACCAACCACCATGATTAGTACCTCAGAAATCACGCCACACACATCAAACACCATTGCTATCATGTCCACATCATCATTCACCATATTTGCCTGACATAGATTCACCCGCTTTGGCATCTTGCAATTAGCCGTACGGTGACCAGGCTGGTCATAGTTGTAGCAAATCCCCTGGAACTTCTGTTTCATAATCCCAGCTTTAGGAGCAAGGTACTCAAACTTCCCTTTGCTCTTCTTGTCATTCTTCCTTTTGTCTTTGCCTTTTCCATTTGGATTGGACGTTGAAGATGACACATCATGCTCAACCATATTAGCCTTTGCAGAATCAGGTGCATAAATGTCTTTCTGAGCTAGCTTGTTGTCCTCTTCAATACGCAGATGAACAACCAAGTCTTCGACACTCATCTCCTTTCGTTTATGTTTCAAGTAGTTTTTGAATTCTACCCAGCTTGGAGGTAACTTTTCAATTATAGCAGCCGCTTGAAAAGTTTCACTCAAAGTCATTCCCTCAGCATGGATGTTGTGTAGCAGAACCTGAAGGTCTTGAACCTGACTTATCACGTTCTTTGAATCAACCATCTTGTAAACCAAAAACTGAGCTACCACAAATTTCTTTGTACCAGTATCCTTTGTTTTGTACTTGCGTTCCAATGACTCCCATAATTCTTTGGCAGTCGTGGTCTTGCAGTACACGTTATACAAATGATCTATCAAACCATTCAGAACATAGTTATGACACAAAAAATCTAAATGTTTCCATGCTTCCACAGCTTGCACAGCTTGTGCATTAGAGGATTGACCTTCGGTAGGAGGTTCAACCTGAGGCACAATTTCTTTCAAGAACTGTGCAAGACCCAAGGTGGTGAGATAGAAGAACATCTTCTGTTGCCACCTTTTAAAGTTCTGACCATTGAACTTTTCTGGTTTCTCTGCATGATTAGCCGCTGTGTTGGTAGCCGGCCCACCGGTTGGGATAACAATAATAGTCGCAGGAGGAGGAGTTTGAGTGTTAGTCATCCTGAAAGATTACACACAAACAGCTAAATAAACTATAATTACTCGGTATCTGCTTGTACCAGATCAAACCAGTTTTATAGAAACTCGATCTTGGTTTCTATGTTTACGTAAACTGATTCCGAAAAAAATGTTATGTATCTGTAAACTGTAAATTAAAATCTGTTTATGTTAAACTAAATTCCAACGAAACTCTATCTTGGTCTCAACAGATACAGTTTATATAAATAATATAAATAACCTGTTAACAATATTATCCGATTAAATTTAATTTTGTTTACACACAAAATCTAACACACTTTATTAACGTAAATCGAATAACAGTAATACGCAATTAACAGAAAATAATTAAAACAGTAAACGAAGAACGAGACTCGTGTTTAACATGATTCCTTTAAAATAGATTTGCCGTCTGTTTCCCAGGGTACAACGTCCAAAGCTGTTGTACAGTCGGACTAGACAACTTGCCTGAAAGATTACGGAAAAAGGATGAGTGTTTCTGACCAAAGGAACTGCTGGAAAGGCTGCTGTTATGGTTTAATTGGAGTTCGTTTTCTCTGTATCGAAATCTGAATGAGAGAGGCTTTATTTATAGCCTAAACCTATCTTGGTTTCCAAGCCAGGATAGCTGAGCATCAGCCGAATTTAAACCTTAGATAGGCTAACTTTCGAAGCTGCATTCGTGTCCGTAGGTTGGGCGGGCTCGCATGAGTTTAGAAGCTTCGAACCCATTTTGACCCAGAAATCCTATTTTTTGCACCCCTCACCAATCTAAAGGAATTTGGTAGTCAATACCAAGATGTGCTTATAAACCACTATCCACTTCCCTTTTTGGGCGATGTGGGATAGTTTTAGTTACCAGATTTTGTGTTTCACGTGCCTCACTTTGAGATACGATATCTCATTCATCTTAATTTCACTTTGGACATACTTTAGCTCGTTGCGAAGCTCTCTTCGAGGAGAACGCAAAGCCCCAATCTAATATAAAGATTTATAACATCTACATATGTTAAATGGTGTTCAAACTTTGCAAAAACTCACTTTGCAAAAACTCACTTTGCAAAACCATATTTCCAACACAATATAAATACTTCGGTTGGTCACGAATCTGTTGGTGAGGAAGAGTACGCACTATATAGGAAAGCTACTACCATAGACATATTACGACTGCAAAATATGAAATTGCTAACTCTATCTCTATTTTTTTTCTGAACGCGGCGGAAATTTATTAAAGACCATTAGCAAGAAACTAAAGACAAAATTAACAAAGTAATGTTACAAGCAGTGGTGGGATATATATTGTTCATTGATGAAAAAAGAAGATTAACTTCTTATTCATGACTTTGAAAGATTATTGAGATGGAAATATCATATCTTTATCAAAACTTGTTTTGTGGTTTCACTGGATATGTTTTCTTTATTTATTTGTTATTACCTTGAAATTGTTATCAATCTACCTTAAGCTTTTTTTTTGTCCAAGCCATTTTTCCACATAAGCCATTTCTGAATTCTGACATCTCACCATTGGTTTAATAGTACAATTATTTTCTATTATAGGGACCCAAAAGATTATTCTGCTGGTTTATTACCTGGAAATTATACTCAACCTGCACTACAAGAAAAAGGTCCTTTAGTGACACTTTTTTTGGTGACACATGTAAAAAGTGTCAACAAAAGTCCACATATCCTTAAAATTTCTAAACCTAAATTAAGGCAAGAGAAAATTTTAAGAAAAAGAAAATTATTTTTTTTTTATAAATTTTTAAATTTATTATGAATTAAAAACTAATTAAATCTATTTAAAATCCGAGAAAATTAGCAAATGTAAGAAGTCCCTAAAAATCTAAAAAAAGATTTTAAACTTAGAAAAGTCTAAAATACTATAAAAACTCAGAAAACTATTTTTAACTATTTTTTATAATAAAATCCTATTTTTAAAATTAAGATTAAAAGCTTAAAAAGGAAAATAAAAATCTAAAAGAGGTAAAAATGATTTTTCTGAATGTAAAACTAAAAGTAATTTTTCTAAAACTAAAAACTATTTTTTGTCTTTTTAAAAGTTATTTTTATATTTTTAAATAAATTTCGAAAATTTAAATCTAAGATAAATGATTAAAAATAAAATATTAAAGGGAAAAATACCAAAAAATAGAAAAGTCCTAAATCTAACAAGGAATAAGAGAAAATTAAGAACAAAGATTCAGCTTATCTAAAAAGCTGAGAATAAGCCAATATAGGCTACGGCTTATTTATAAAAAGGAAAATAAAAATGTGTTCAAGTATTAAATGGTGAGAGAGATGAATGGATGAGCTAATGAAGCAAGATGGTTAAAGCATTGGTGTTGTGAGTTGGAGGTCGTGGGTTCAAGTCTGAGTAACACCCCTTTTTTATTTTATTTTTATTTTTGTAAACTAAAAGCTCAAGCTTGTAAAGGATACTGTTTTAAACAATTTTAATGAAGACACCTTAAGCTGAAACCTAGAAATTAGCACTCAAAAAGCTTTGGAAAAAGCTGTTTATAGAAAGTGGCTTGTTGAGAGCTTAAAAGCTTGTTTACACTAAAATAAGCATAAAGGATCCAAATAAGCACCAAATAACAAACCAAAAGCTGTCCTAGATAGCTCATGATACCTAGCAACTAAATTTTAAAAGATACCTAAGCTAAGAACACTATAAGCTAACTTAATTTGATGATCTAAAAGGCTAACTCAGAAATAAGCATTAAAAACTCAAAATCGTAAATAGCTAAAAAGCTCTTATAAGCATTGATAGAAGTCTAGCTTTTGAAATCTAATTACTCTATTAATAAGCTACAAACAAAATATAAATGATAAAAACTAATACTATAAGCTAGAAATCTAAGTTTAAAAGCTAAGATATAGTTACTACTGTTTAGGTTTTTTTAGACTTTTGATGAACTTTAAAAATTAAATTACACTCTAAGAAATAAGCTAAAATGTGAAAGCAAGTATAATCTTATCTAATCCTATATGTAATCTAATTATCTACTAAATTTTAAAGTTTAAAACTAACTTAAGCTATCCTAAATTTGATCAAAAGGACAGCAGTTTTAACTGCTATTAAACCTGTTAATGTACTTGGTGAAATGGCAAAAAACAACTTTGCCGTTTCCATAAGGGTAATAACCTCATTACGTTCTCAAATTGAAAGTGTTTGAACACAACACAAACAAAATCCAAGCTCTCAAGAGCTTAGATCCAAAATTCTCTTATTAGCTTTTTGAAAACAAACTCATAACCCCTGGCGTGCAGAAGAGAAAAAATCCTAAAAAAATGTTGTTAAGCTTAAACTAACCTACAAACCTGCTTTATACTTAATCATCATAAATATGAAAATCAAACTATTCAAATAAAAATTTACCAAGTTACTTTTTTGACTATGAGGTCAAACTGCATTAATCCAAACACCCCTTTAACATTAACAGATTTCATATTAGTTAATGAATAAGAGATTTAATGATCAATTTTTATCAACCAGATTATACATAGTTAAAATAAACCTAATTAGCAATCCTAAACATATAATAAGCAATAAACAATAAGCTACACTAACTTAACTATTATTTTTGGTTTTTATATGATTTTATGAAAAATATGAAGAAACTATGATCTAAGCTACAAAAGCTAAAAACAATCAATCAAGTAAGCACAAATAGATTGAAATAAGTACAAATAAGCTACTAGATAAGAAAATAAGCAAATTTAAGCAAAACTACTCTAAGAAAACTAAATACAGAAAAGTAAATAGACTTACAGTGGGCCTTAGGAGTAACAAAGGCTAAAAGGCTCAAATGAGCTTATCTACTAGCTCTAGCTTATCCTTATGGATAAGCTAGTAAAGTCCTTGGAAGCTCATCCATGGCTAGCTTCCCTTCCATAAGCTTAAGAGTCCAATAATCGAAGTATTAAGCTGATTTTTATAGTTTAAGTGGATTAAAGATTATTAAGCATCAATACACAAGCTTAAGACTGTGTGAGAGCTGAAATGAGCTAAAGTAACTTAGTAAACATAACTAACAATTAAGAGCTTATTGACAGTAAGAGAGTTAATTTGAGAGTAAACACTTAAAAGAGATTAAGTAAGCTTTTCATTAACTAAAATTTGATTACATTAAGTGAAATTTAAGAGTACAATTGGAAATGGAAATGGAAATGAAAAATTACATAAGCTAATTTCTATTAAGCTAAAAACTACTAAGCTATCCCCCTTTAATGTGTATGAGAGTGTGGGTATTTATAGTATCCAGCTGAAGCTTCTAGTCCTCTTTTCAGTTACATGATCCTCTCATCAATTGGCCCCATAGATTTCCTTCCAATGATTGGATAATGGTCTTGGACCGTTGGATTAAAATTAGCCTCACACGGATTGCCGGCGTGGCAATCCGTGGCTTAGTCTGTTGTGCTTCCTTTGTGAGTGTAAGTAGTATAAAAATCCATCCTCTTGTGCTTCTGTCATTCCAACGTGTCATTGATCTTGACATGGGATTGGCCAATAGGGTGCGTTTGATGATGAAAAACCAGGCCCATGTACCTTTGCCCTTGAATTGTCCTTTATATCCCTCAATTGATAAAAGCCCTATGATTTTAACCCATGGTAAAAGGTTGAGGACGATGAACAGTAACAACAAACTTTCCCACTTTTTTTTACTATAAGGGTGCGTTTGTGTTTATTTGACCCGGGGCTTTTTCTCGTTGACTTGGGGCAGGGGGGAAGGCAAAGGGTAATAGGTTTTTCAGGCTGGAAATTAGGATAAGGGTACCGATTGTGGGATTTGGTTTTACAAAGAAAGATAACAGGTGATAACATTTTATAATAAAAGTTTAACGACCGAGGATTTTTTAAGGATTATTTTTGTGAATTGGTTTATAAATGAGGGACTAATTTTAAAACTTTGGGATTTTGTCCTTTAGTGACCTTGACTTTTGTTGACCAAGTTGACTGAAGGTTGACCACAGCTGACTTTTTGACCTTTTGTAGAAAACTTTCGGCTCTTTGTGTGCTCTTTCTGTTCCTGTGTTCGTGTTTGCCCGGTTTTGACTGTTTTCTCCCTTGCATTTTTTGCTATATATATTTGCTATATCCGCACCTACACAATCACAAAGACAAAACAAGCAATATTCAAGCATTTTAAGCACAATTTTGTCTTTTTAGGGATATTTTGATATAAAATGGATATGTGTTTTCACACATATCATGCAACATAAACCTCCTCCTTCAATGGACCATTAAGAAATGTCGTTTTTACGTCCATCTGATAAATTAGAAAAGACTTGTGTGCAGCATATGCGACAAAAATCCTGACAGCCTCCAAGTCGTAATTTGTTGCGAATTACAGTTTGGTCTTCATCCTTTTGTTTCCATAGCCACTTTAGCTTGATTACGTTCTTGCCAAAAGGTTTGTCAACGAGTTCCCAGACTTGTAGTCTGTTAAACTGATGAAGTTCTTCCTGCATTGCTTCTATCTATGTAGAATCAGCCATTGCCTCCTTAATGTTTTTCGGTTCAACAATACTCACGGTGAGTGCAAACATACACATTTCAGGATATGTTGCAAGTTTTCGTCTTGTTTGCACTGGCTTGGATGGATTGCCACGAACTTGAGTTAACGAGTGATCTTTCGTCCATCGGTATTTGGAATCTTGAGGTTGATTGAAGGTATGCACATTTGAATTACCAATATTGCGTGAGGAAGACTCAACAATTTCTTGTACCGGTGTACAGAAAGGATTGGTAAATTCTGCTTGATTATCGTTGTTTTCCTCAGCATGAACATTTGTTGGAGTTGTCGGTTCTGATGTAGGTTGAATATGCGTTGAAGGTAGTGTGTCTTTTTGAATAGAATTGTTGGTGGGAGAAGAAGACTTGTTGACACGAGAAGTACCATCATTGAAAAATTCATCGTACAAAGGACCGAAAAGAAGATCCAACTCCTGTTGTGATAGAACTGTTGTATCTGCTGAAGGAGAAACATTTTGTAGTTCTGGTGCGGGGTCAGGGTTGTCATAATCTGACGCCTTTTGTCGTTGGGGAACGAGGCCTGAAGTGTCATTAGCAACAGACGTCTCTAAAGAAGGAAGATGTGAAGAAATGTAGAGAGAGAGAGTAGAGAGAGAAAGTGAGAGAGAATAAGGAAGATTACTTGCACAAATGAAAGTTACAAATGACCAACCCCACTCTCTATCCATGGAGAGTGGTATTTATACCTAGACTAAAAGGCTTACTTGCCTTTAGTTATTTCTATGGCGGGCTCGGTTTACTGGGCTTGATCGCCGATTACACGTGACCGGTTAGCTACATTTATGAGCCGCGTTGTACCATCTAGCCTATTACACTATATTAATTAATGACCGAGAACGTAATATAATTAATATGAAACTGTACTTCCATTGTTCGACCTCAATAATTTTGAGGCTAACAGACACTCCAGGGAGTCTTTTAACGAATCACTCTTATTTCTTTATTTCAATTTCCTTTTAATTGTATAATAAGAGACATTGTACACCAACATAGAGTTGGGGATGGGAGTAAAATTACCCATGCCCTAGTAATTGCCTGTCGATTTCCTATATTTCTTTCTTTTGAAAAAATGGTGCAATTTAAAAAAAAAAAAACGCCATGTTTATCTTACTGAAACTAAATAAATCTTTCGCCGAGCACATCATTAATCCTGTAATTAATTTGGTGAGTTAAGCCTATATTTACCCGTTCTTCATCTATTATACATAAAAACCACCAAAAAAGAGTATGTGCCGTAGTTTGCAGACTTTAAGAACTTTGCTTGTACTCATTGTATAAGGACATAATTGGTTTTGTTGGAATAGACTGTTCAAAAAGGGCAAACTTTTTTATAGGAAATCAACCCAAAAAGCCTATAAGTTGTGTGTTAAAATTGGCTTGTCACACAACTGACTTGTCGACCACCCCGTGTAAAACCCTTATTTGCAAGGCGTGTGATGTGTTGTCCAACTCACTACTAGGCAAGATACCCCTAGAATCACCTTGTCAACCAATCCCTGTTTTAAAACCCTAATTTGTTTTGGTTAGCGAGACCATTTCGCATTAGCCTACCATGTAGTCTTTATTTTCTTTGTGTTGAAATCTCTGGCTATTTAAGTCCATGGTTCGGGGGAATGGGAACGAGAATTTTATGCATTCGTGGAAGACTAAAACAGTTTATATCTATAAAGACCTTTCCCCACTTAAACACCACTTTTAGCGTTGATTCATCTCAAGTGGGGGATGTGAGTATAATATCAGAATCTGTAGTGGGGCAAAAATTAAAGATATAAACCATATGCTGTCCTAATTTGGGTCATTATCAAAACTACCCAAATCTCATTCTAAGCTATCCTAATCATCAACAAACTTTTATCTTTAGCTTGTTTAACATGTCTAAATGATTATTCTTCATGCCTTAAGCCAAATTTACTTATTTAGATGCTAATTTAAGCTCTAGCCAAACACCTCTTTAATTAACATAAATTTTCATAACTTCTAATCATCACATGAATTCTTTACCTAATAATGTTTTAGAAAGTTTTTAACGTATATAGAAAATATATAAGTGTTACTACCATATTCGCTAAGGATTTTATAGCTTAAACGGACCCGAAAACCCATTTTTAAAACTCAATCAACTCACTTTTAACTTTGAAAATTCCTATATTTAGTCCGTCTTTGATAGAGCGTATCTCCTTCGTTATACTAATTCACGGTTTCACAGTTCTAAAAGCTGCATTTAAAGGAAAAATCACAATCTACAAGTTTTCTTTTATAAATTTTAGCCGACTCGGACCCGAAATGGGTCAAAACAGTGAAACTGTGAACGGGTCAGATTCTGTCCAAACAGTTTTACCGAAAAGTTTAACCAAACTTCATTTAACCATATCTTACTCGTTTTAAGTCCGATTTTAGTGTTCTTTATATCTACGTAAAGGTATAAACATTTACTAATGATAACATCAAATAGTTAATACATTTTAATATCAAATTCCTTATAAAAATGCTTACAAATATGTTATTAATGTATGAAAACATTACTTAATTGTTTATTATTAGTTTTCATGGACCAAGTGAGCATTTTAGCAAAAGACAAGAGATTTGGACAAGAAATGCACCAAAGTGAAGAGCCCAAGGCACTTTACGGCGTAACAACCCCAAAGGGTTACGCCGTAACATACTCCAACGAATAAATGAGTCATCACACCCTTTACGGCGTAAAGTATCCTTATGATTACGCCGTAACATTCAAATATACTAGAGATGATATGTCTGACTCAACATTACGACGTAACAAATGAGACAGGGTTACGCCGTAACACCCTTTTATGCCTAAAAGATGGGAGGATTACGTAGCAAGATTACGGCGTAACTTCCCATACGGGTTACGCCGTAAACCTTTTGAAGCCTATAAATAGAGCCCTCATCCGGCTCATTCAGCATCACTCACCACCACCACTTCACACACAGTTCTAAGGGGTGAACCAAACCCCTAAGGTTCGAAGCATTTCATCTGAAGGTCCAAGGGAGAAGCCACTAGCATACTTATTGTATTCAATCATTCATTTCATTCTCTGTAAAATTATGATGATTCAATCCATGTCTTTATTCATTAATTCTTGCATTGCTGTTACTATAAGCGGCTAAGCACTCCTAGTGCTGGCCCAACCATGTAGTTACTAGTGTTGTGATTATGATTTCCTGTTTAATTATGGTTCTGTTAGATATCCTTATATCCTTTCATTGATCCCCATGTTTTGGTAGTATAGAGGGTGACTTAGATCTTATTAATCCTGATATTAGACTTACCATGTTGAACTTGGGATTAGTGGGGTACTAGGGTAGCTTGACATCTATCCCTAGTGTAGGAATTAACCAAATTACCGCCTTTGTCACATTAAATACTTAAAAAGTATGGGAACTCTTTCAGAGAGGGTTAATAATCGGTTTAGATTATAGATTGGTCTTAAGGGTAGTTGGGGTTTAACCACTGCAAGCTTGGATGCCCTGCTCGTGTGATCGTAGGGGAATGTGGGATCGCAGAGTAAGCATAGGACCGACCTTAAATGAAAATTCGGGTCTGTCGACTTTAGAACCACTAATGGAACTTATAATTGAACATTGCACAGGAAAATGTAATCATAGTATTGGTAATGAAATGGTTAGGTTAGCGCGCCTTTCTCCCTGATATTTTCTATCCATTTATTTTATTGCATTTACTTTTCTGTAGTTCTTAAAATCAAACCTAAAAACCATTTTCAAATCGTGACATTAATCAAATTAAACTATTTAACCTTAGCTCTTGGGACGACCTCGGATTTACCAAGCTACTGCACTACATACGACCGGGTTCTCTGCCCGTTAGTGCGTGTATCGGTAAACGAGTTTTATAAATTTAAAACTTGGTAAAAATATATTTAAAACAAAATACGCATCAGAGAGAAAAAGGGCCAGGCTAGGAGCCAATCTCAGCCAGGTCACCTTCGTACACAGGCTCCGGAAATCTACAAGATAACTGTGTAGGTGTTGCGTAGCAACACTCGCATATTCTTGAAGAACATTGGCAATAGCCGAAAAACATATTGGTCCTATGTGTATGGAGCGGCGTCACCGCTTGCATTCAAGGTGAACATACGCACCTTGGGTAAGAGGTGTAGCATCTAAGTCTCGAACCAGGATGCCAAATTTACCCTGGTAGGCTTTGAAAAGGCTAGAGGTTTAGATGCAAGACTCTCTACGCCTTCCATTTCTATCTAAACCTGGAAATCCTACCATGGCCAACACCCAGGGAACACCAGTCTTAGATAAAAATGGAAGAGGATTTACATCCTTAATATCCAACCCCTACTCTTGGGTCATCGGGCTTAAAACAAAAATCTTTACCACCAATGCTGGTACACATACACATTCCTACAAACAAAGCACGAACATGAGGTTAGTACACACAGTAATGGCAACACTTTTTTGTTCACACCAAACAAAACAAAAAACAAAGTTTAAAAAGTTTCTTCTTGCCTTCGTATGAAGCCCTCTTACTCAACATCCATGAAAAAATTCCTTAGGAATGCTAAGAGTTTTTAGGTCTGAGGGAGGCGAACAAGGGAAGAGGAAGAGAAAATATAATCTTTAGGGAAGCTGAAAGACTTGGCATGTAATTGTCCTCTTTACAAGCCTTATTTATAGGCAAAGAGAATGAGTCTATAGGCTACACTTGGCAAGGGCCCATTGGGTCCATTTCATTCATTTATGACGCGTGAACCTGTTAGAAATAAAGAAATGTTTAACTTGTAAGCACTATTATAAAGTATAGTGACTATTTGTGTCAAGTTAGGAAAGATTAGTCAACAATCTAATAAGGCTATAAATAGGGTATTCATGCCATGATTAGATGTAACAATTTCATTTTAATCAAAAGGAAAGTTAGGTATTTTCTCTCTTTAAACACACATACTATTACACCTTCATTTTCATACACTAGTCATCAATCAAGATCTTAATAGTCAATATGTGGTATCAAGAACCAATGATTGCAGATTAGTGCTTATTTTTAGTGTTTGATTGTGTTGGAGATCGAGGATTTGCTTAATTCTGCTTATTTTGAGCTTATTCTGATTCAAATTGCTTTCTTAGTTTGCTTACTAGCTGATCTGACCTGCGTTATTACTTAATTTACTGCTTTTTGTGGGTTAAGCAGTTTGCTCATTTAGCTTTATTCAGTAATTTTAAAGCTAATATCAGTCGTTTTAAAATTACTTAAATCCTAGTGCTTAATCAGATTCAAATTTGTTCAGTTTAGCTTTATTCAGATTACATCGTGATTAAAACTACTTATCTGCTTCTCTGGTCTGTTTTTGTTCAAAGTTGCTTCAGATCTGTTATCTCAATGCTTATCAGCATAAAAACTGCTTATCAGGTCTAAACTGCTTATTTTAAATCTGCTTATTTTCGTGCTTATAATGGTGCTATATGTTTGAGATCAGCTTTTTTTTTTCTTTAAAAAAATATAATAAAAACGGTTATTTTTTTAGATCTAACAGATTTTGAACTGAATTGTAACTGATTTTGAACAAGTTTGACTTTTTGGTCAAAAAGTCAAAGACGCGTTTTTGTAACCAAACCTGTTCAGGCGAATTATACATCAATCTATACATCAAAATATACAGGCGAGTTATACAAACCAAACCTGTGAGGCGAGTTATACATCAAACTAAACAGGCGAATTATATAGTTTACAAAGGCAAATTATACATATCTGAGAGGGCGATTAATACCTAGAATACAAGGCGAATTATACAAAATACAAAGGCGAACTATACCTCATTTAACACAGATCTAAACAGAAAAGAAGAGATAGAGAAGGAGGTTATCAGATCTAAAAACAAGAAACTAAAACGAAAAGGAAAAATTACTAAGATCTTAGATATTTTTTTTCTTGTGCTAAACTAACTGTAAGAGCTTTAAGGATCTAGAACAAGAAAGAACACTGACATCCACATCACAGAGCAACTTTAAATAGATTTGTTTCACTAACAGTACCACCATCTCAAACATCACAACATCTAGATCTTCTTTATATCAGATTCAAAAATAAAATAAAATAAAAATTAAACAAATAAAAAAATAAACAGTTCGATAACAGTTTCTCATTTCATAAATCTCATTTCAATATAACAGTTTATCGTTTAAAGGGTTTAAACCCTTTATGTAGATCTTTAAACCCAAAACGATAGATCTTCTCAAGATTTAAAGATCTACATAGATTAAACCCTTTATGTAGATCTAAAATAAGCAGTTTAGACCTGATAAGCAGTTTAGACTGCTTAAACCCAAAACGATAGATTAAACCTTTACACAGATCTACACTAGATTACACCCTTTACGCGTAACTCTAATATAACGTTGCTATTTTAAACACTGCTTACAACCCAAAACGATAGATCTCTCAAGATTATCTCTCTGATCGTCTGCAAGAGAATCTGTTTTAAACCCTTTAGTGTATAGGAATCTTTGTAAACCGGCAGAAACGATTAAATAAAAACTTGCTATCCTTTATATGTGCGGGTAAAACCCAAAAAACTGTGAATCGATGTCAATCGTATTGGCCGTTGGTGATTTCAGAGAGAGCGTCGGAGCGAGAAACTATGAAACCCAAAACTGAGATCGAAACTGTTATATTGAAATGAGATTTATGAAATGAGAAACTGTTATCGAAACTGTTTATTTTTTTATTTTTTATTTTTTTTCACACATGAGAGAGCGAGAGTTAACATTATTTAAGAATCTGATATAAAGAAGCGTGCGTGGGGAGAATGTTGTTGATGTTTGTGATGGGTTATCTTCTTAGTGAAACAAAAATCATTTTAAAAGTTGAGGTGTGGGTGGGGGTGTTTGATAGGATGTCGGGTGTGCGAGAGCCTTGGGGTCTAGATCCTTAAAGCTCTGTACATAGTTAGTTGATTAGACCAGAAAAAAAATATCTGAGATCTTAGTAATATTTCTTTGTCGGTAGTTTCTTGTTTTTTAATCTGATAACCTCCTTCTCTATCTCTCTTGTTCTGTTTGATATGTGTTAAATGAGGTATAGTTCGCCTTTCTGTATTTGTAATAATTCCGCCTTACTTACTAGGTATTTTTTTTTAAAATTTTAATTTTTTTTTTTGTGTTTGTTAAATTTGGTTTTTATTTTTAATCGCCCTCTCAGATATGTATAATTTGCCTTTGTAAACTGTATAATTCGCCTGTTTAGTTTGATGTATAACTCGTCTCACAGGTTTGGTTTGTATAACTCGCCTGTATATTTTGATGTATAGATTGATGTATAATTAGCCTGTACATGTTTGGTTACAAAAACGCGTCTTTAACTTTTTGACCAAAAAGTCAAACTTGTTTAAAATCAGTTACAATTCAGTTCAAAATCTGTTAGATCTAAAAAAAATAACTGTTTTTATTTATTTATTTATTAAAGAAAAAAAATAAGCTGATCTCAAATAGATAGCACCGTTATAAGCACGAAAATAAGCAGATTTAAAATAAGCAGTTTAGACCTGATAAGCAATTTTTATGCAGATAAGCATTGAAAACAGATCTGGAGCAGCTTTGAACAAAAACAGACCAGAGAAGCAAATAAGCAGTTTTAATCACGATGTAACTGAATAAGCTAACTGAACAAATCTAAACTGATTAAGCACTCGGATTAAGTAATTAAACGACTGAATTAGCTCAAAACTTAACTGAATAAGCTAAATGAGCAAACTGAATAAGCACAAAAAGCAGTTAAAATAAGTAATAAGCAGTCAGAATCAGCAGTAAGCAAACTAAAAAAGCAATTTGAATCAAAATCAGCTCGAAATAAGCAGAATTAAGCAAATCCTTGATCTCCAACACAATCAAACACTAAAAATAAGCACTAATCTGCAATCATTGGCTCTTGATACCACATATTGATTTTTAAGATCTTGATTGATGACTAGTGTGTGAAAATGAAGGTGTAATAGTATGTGTGTTTAAAGAGAGAACTCTATTTCCTTCTTTGTCAATTCTGAGTGAATCTTGCAGAACTTTTTTTAGCTTTCAGATGAGAACTCTTGATTTTTAAATTTAAGCCACTCACTGGAGACACCTGGGAAACAAACTCTAAAAAGTTATATGGCAAATTGGTATCAAGATCCTCATGAAATTTTGAAATCAAGAGGACATTACGGCGTAACCCTAGTAGGTGTTACGCCGTAACATACCATTTTACGCCATAACTGTTACAACGATTACGGCGTAAACTCAGCCTAAGTATATTCCCAAACACTACTTACTGGTTATTTTTATCATAAAATACCCCATTTCATTCAGAACACACCCATTTTAAACAGTTGAGGCCAAGTTTTTAATAGAATTAAATTGGTGCCTCCCTCTAGCATACTTATCAATAGATCTAGTAAATCATTCCTTTTATCATCAATGGTTAAATAGGGCAGGAATCAGTTTTTAATAACATAAAAATAAATCAATTAATTGAATCAAACAGATATCATTGCATATTAAGCTTGCATTCAAAGAATGAATGGAATAATACATACCTGCCATGAGGGATTGATTAGGAAGAGTAAGAACACGAATTTTACCAAGAGGATTTTTAGGGTAAAAGTGATAGGGTTGGTGCCTTACGGCGTAAACATTTTCTTTTTATACCCCAGGAAAAGTTTATGGCGTAACAGAAGGTATAGGTTACGCCGTAAAGTATTTAAAATTATTTCAAAAATACTTATATTTTAGTTGAATTATGCCGTAACCCTCGACCTTGGTTATGGCGTAAAGTTTTGAGTGACCAAGAAACATTATTGCTAAATTTATGCGGAAATTTAAAAAAAAACCTTTCGGGTTGTCTCCCGACTAGCACTTTTGTTTATTTAACGAGTCCTTAAGTTCGACTGTTCATCGGCTACGTTGTCTCATTGCGGGAGATTAATGTTCCAGCGTCCATCAGTGGAAAGCTATTCATTGAGTTAATTGTATCTGAATGCTTAAAACAGATGATTAGTAACAAGATTAAGTCTTAATTTATCAAAATAAACTATTCCCCGGCAACGGCGCCAAAAACTTGATTGCGTATTTTCTTTTAAATAATCATTAGTCAAGTTTTAAATTTATAAAACTCGTTTCACAAAATGCACTTACGAGCAAAGAACCCGATCGCAAATAGTGTAGGTTTGGTAAATCTGAGGTCGTTCTCAAGAATAGTTATTTAATGAAATAAGACAATTACGAAAGAAGTGGTGCTTAAACTTGTTTTAGAGGAATATAAGTAGTAAGACAAGAAATGCTAAGGACAAGGGTATACTCTCCATGAATTAAACCAAATAGTTCCCTACACTCCTTTAGTGCAATTTATTATTATAATTATCTGAGGTAACACTAAACTATGATAGACATCGTTGTTTAGCCTATGATTAGTAGGTGGAATGAACCCACAAGGGAATTGACCTATTCCTAGTTCTCAGTGGTTAATTCCTCTGTTGGCTTGACGATAGAGTAAACGCGACTCTAATGTGAATCACGTCTAATACCATAGCTAGATCCTAAAGTAGAAGCTTGCTTCTTAATGAAGCAAGGGTCGAGATTACACCAAGGTCAAGCAGAATGCACAAGATACAGCAAACTTGATTTCCATCATGAGACTAAGGGAACACCTAATGGGTATAGGACGGACCACCAATGAACATGGGTAATTCAAAGGAGAATAGAAATTACTTAAGTAGAGAGGGTCTCCATACACTTAATGATCTCACAACCTTAACTCAAAACCTAGATTAAGTCCCTTCACTCAAAGCAATAAACAGATAATAGTGATAATAATAGGAAGAGAAAGGAAAGGGAATTAAATCAGTGATAATATTAAGGAGAATTACACCATGCTAGATCCAGGAAATCATAGAATGATTACTACAATTCCTAAAACTAAATCTGTCACATGTTACATGGTTTCTTCGTCCTTCCTTCGTATCTATGGCTATGCTGATGAAGAGAGGTTTCTCTTCACACCCTTGTGTGGGTTCTGGGTGTGGAGGATGATCCAAATGAGTTGAAATGCGTTTCTTTTATAGACTTTCAAGTTGTTACGGCGTAATGTATTCTTGAGGTTACGCTGTAACCCTGCTGACAAAGACTTTCATTTCATAGACAAATATAATGTTGCGACGTAATCGAGTTGAGGGATTACGGCGTAATGATGACTCAGCAACTGAAGTTTTATTGATATGTAAGGTTTGCGCCGTAACCTTCACTCATGATGTTTACGCCGTAACCTTGTCGGCGTAGTTACGGCGTAATCCTTGTATTTGCGTGCCAAAATGTCCAAATGCTTGTATTTCCTGGATTTATCACAAAAAGTGAATAAGTACTGATATTAATGTAAATAGATGTTAATTACAACCATTTACGTAAGGATTTTGATACTAAAAAGTATTAAATATTTAATGTTATCAAATATCCCCCCACTTGACTTCTACTTGCCCTCAAGTAGAACCGTTTAGAATAATTCATAAAAAGATTTCCCCAATTTGACTTGAAGAAATGAATTTATAAGTTACTTATGCTAGAAAACATCAGAGCTGAACACCTCATGAAAAGGGGATAAAAAACACTCAACTCTCATTACTAATCTAAGTGTTCAATTTCAGGGTGATCACTCAATTACACGGACATAGTATGTGTTCTATCATAAGCTTGGAAAGTACACAAGTCTCCACCAACTAGAATTAGGGTCTAAACAGTCTTCAAGGCAACATGGGTGACATTTGGTTTATTGGGTGATATAAAGGGTTAGGATAGACATGGGATACACTTTTAATGGTTGTTAAGATAAAAACACGAAACAAATAGTCTAAAGTAATCTAAGGCTGTCATAACTAGTTACTGTCCATCCAAGGTCCAAGAGTCTGGGTTCGAAAACCTGATCTTCGATAATGGGCTACTAGCTCCATTCTTCATATTTGTTGCGATGGCTTGGTGCAATTAATGGGCTACTAACTCTATAAATTTTAACTTACCCAGGATCGTTTTCGTCTTTGCAAGATCGAGATCGTAAAGTTGGATCGGGATCATAAGATCCTACTATAATGTCATTGTTCTAATAGTCTTTGTAATATTATACAAATTTACAAATTATTATATATCATAAACACAAAATTTTATGAATGTTTCATATAAATGTTGTCCTAAATTACGATTATGAAATGTTTAAGAAGATTAACATTTTGTTTTTTAAATTCTATGAAACACAGCCCATAAATTTGTAGTTTTTTAGTTTGTGGTTCGAGAAAAGTAAGATCAGATCGTAGTAGATCTTAAGATCCTATGGTCAAGATCAGGATCCTATAAGATCTTTTGCATGCAAAGATTCTATGTAGGATCTGGATCATTTTTGCTTTGTAGTATCGTAAAATCGTAAGATCCTAAGATCAGGATCGGGATCTTAACAACCATGGTTTTTTTTTAGCACATGGGTGACTTTTTAGTTTGCACCCTCTTTTCTTCATTTTCTTCATGATAAATATGCAAATGCTACAGGATTTTATATCTTTAATTATTGCCCTTGTAACATCCGATATTATATGCACATCCCCCCACTTGAGATGAACAACGTCGAAAGTGGTGATACAGGGGGGTCTTTATAGATCATCATTGATTGGTGTGAGTCCCTTAGGAATAGATCTCTGCAGCCTATTAAGGATGATAGCCAAGATGTATAAATACAGTTGACTATGTAGAAACACTGATTATGAATACTATGTGTTAATGCGGAATCTTAACACAAGTATTAAGTAAAACAATAAAGAACTAAGTAATAACTTCTATTAATCTGCTTTGAATGATTACAGATTACTAACTAATAAGATATGATTTTGCTATGAGATATCTTGAGGTCGTATCTGAGTGTCTGTTAGCCTCAAAATATTGAGTCGAACAATAAGTTCGTTCATTAATTATTGTAACGTCTCCGGTATTAATTAATATACGTCGTAATAGGCTAATGGGTAAACGCTCATAAATGGTAAGTCTAACCGGTCACGTGTATCGGGCGAAAGCCCAAGTAAACCCGAGCCCGGCCCATAGAAATACTAAAGGCAAGTAAGCCTTTTAGTCTAGGTATAAATACCACTCTCCATGGATGGAGAGTGGGGTTGGTCATTTGTAACTTTCATTTGTGCAAGTAATCTTCCTTATTCTCTCTCACTTTCTCTCTCTACTCTCTCTCTACATTTCTTCACATCTTCCTTCTTTAATTTCTTGTTCTTAATTATGAAGTGGAAGTGATTATAACGACAAAAGGCGTCAGATTATGACAACTCTGACCCCGCACCAGAACTACAAAATGTTTCTCCTTCAGTAGATACAACAGTTCCATCACAACAGGAGTTGGATCTTCTTTTCGGTCCTTTATACGATGAATTTTTCAATGATGGTACTTCTCGTGTCAACAAGTCTTCTTCTCCCACCAACAATTCTATTCCAAAAGACACACTACCTTCAACGCATATTCAACCTACATCAGAACCGACAACTCCAACAAATGTTCATGCTGAGGAAAACAACGATAATCAAGCAGAATTTACATCTTTCTGTACACCGTACAAGCAAATGCTGAGTCTTCTACGTTTTCAACGCAGAGGCGCCTCCGCGGCGGTTAGACCCCGCCCCTGGCTTAGAGGGGTGGACCCCCTCCCCCCGATAAGAGTAATACCCTCCTGTAAACTACAAACAATGCAATATTGGTAATTCAAATGTACATACCTCAATCCAACCTCAAGATTCGGAATACGAAGGACCACAAGATCACCCCGTTAACTCAAGTTCGTGGCAATCTATCCAAGCCAGTGCAAACAAGACGACAACTTGCAACAGATCCTGAAATGTGTATGTTTGCACTCACCGTGAGTATTGTTGAACCGAAAAACATTAAGGAGACAATGGCTGATTCTGCATAGATAGAAGCAATGCAGGAAGAACTTCATCAGTTTGACAGACTACAAGTCTGGGAACTCGTTGACAAACCTTTTGGCAAGAACGTAATCAAGCTAAAGTGGTTATGGAAAAAAAAGGATGAAGACCAAACTGTAATTCGCAACAACAAGCACGGACTTGTAGTCAAAGGGTATCTCCGGGAAGAGGTTATTGATTTTGAAGAATCATTTGCTCCAGTTGCTCGCTTGAAGGCTGTCAGGATTTTTGTCGCATATGCTGCACACAAGTCTTTTCCAATTTATCAGATGGACGTGAAAACGTCATTTCTTAATGGTCCATTGAAGGAGGAGGTTTATGTTGCATGATATGTGTGAAAACACATATCCATTTTATATCAAAATAGCCCTAAAAAGACAAAATTGTGCTTGAATATTGCTTGTTTTGTCTTTGTGATTGTGTAGGTGCGGATATAGCAAAAATCACAAGAAAACAGTCAAAACCGGGCAAACACGAACACAGGAACAGAAAGAGCACACAAAGAGCCAGAAGTTTTCTACAAAAAGGTCAAAAAGTCAGCTGTGGTCAACCTTCAGTCAACTTGGTCAACAAAAGTCAAGGTCACTAAAGGACAAAATCCAAAAGTTTCAAAATCAGTCCCTCATTTATAAACCAATTCACAAAAATAATCCTTAAAAATCCTAACGGTCGTTAACTTTTATTTATAAAAGTTAACACTTGTTATCTTTCTTTATAAAACCAAATCCCACAACCCGGTTACCCTTATCCCATTTCCAAGCCCAAACCCATTACCCTTTGGCCCAAGTCAACGAGAAAAAGCCCCGGGTCAAACAAACACAAACGCACCCTTATAGTAAAAAAAGCGGGAAAGTTTGTTGTTACTGTTCATCGTCCTCAACCTTTTACCAAGGGGTTAAAATCATGGGGCTTTTATCAATTGAGGGATATAAAGGACAATTCAAGGGGCAAAGTACACATGGGCAGAGTTATACATCATCAAACGCACCCTATTGGCCAATCCCATGTGAAGAATGACACGTTGGAATGACAGAAGCACAAGAGGATGGATTTTTGTACTACTTACACTCACAAAGGAAGCACAACAGACTAAGCCACGGATTGCCACGCTGGCAATCCGTGTGAGCCTAATTTTGATCCAACGGTCCAAGACCATTATCCAATCATTGAAGGAATCTAAGGGCCAATGATGAGAGGAGCGTGTAACTGAAAAGAGGACTAGAAGCTTCAGCTGGATACTATAAATACCCACACTCTCATACACATTCGGGGAGATAGCTTAGTAGTTTTTAGCTTAGTAGAAATTAGCTTATGTAATTTTTCATTTCCATTTCCATTTCCAATTGTACTCTTAAATTTCACTTAATGTAATCAAATTTTAGTTAATGAAAAGCTTACTTAATCTCTTTTAAGTGTTTACTCTCAAATTCACTCTCTTACTGTCAATAAGCTCTAATGTTAAGCTACTGTTTCATAAGCTCACTTAAGCTCATTTCAGCTCTCACAAGTCTCTAAGC
Organism: Tanacetum coccineum; assembly: GCA_026074375.1. NCBI lineage: Eukaryota > Viridiplantae > Streptophyta > Magnoliopsida > Asterales > Asteraceae > Tanacetum > Tanacetum coccineum. The sequence continues at coordinate 6,727 of BQNB010077356.1, read as the reverse complement.
TTGTGATTGAGCTTAATTAATCCTTTAATCCACTTAAACTATAAAAATCAGCTTAATACTTTGATTATTGGACTCTTAAGCTTATGGAAGGGAAGCTAGCCATGGATGAGCTTCCAAGGACTTTACTAGCTTATCCATAAGGATAACTTGAGACTAGACATTAAATAGCGCATTTGAGCCTTTTAGCCTATGTTAGCTAAGGCCACGTGAAAGTCTCTTTTACTTTTTCTGTCTTTAGTTTTCTTAAGTAGTTTTTGCTTAAATTTGCTTATTTTGCTATCTAGTAAGCTTATTTTGTACTATTTCCAATCTATTTGTGCTTACTTTAGGATGTTTGTTAGAGCTTTTGTGTAGCGTAGATGCAAGTTTTCTTCATATTGTATTCATAAAATCATATAAAAACCAAAAATAATAGTTAAGTTAGTGTAGCTTATTGTTTATTGCTTATTATATGTTTAGGATTGCTAATTAGGTTTATTTTTAACCTATTTTACATCTGGTTGATAAAGATTGATCATTAAATCTCTTTTTTTTTTTCCAATTTTTATTTTTTTAAGCTATATAAAACTGTCAATGTTAAAGGGGTGTATTGGAATAGTGCAGTGTGACCTCGCTAAGTCAAAGTAACTTGGTAATTTTTCTTTGGATAGTTTGATTTTCATATTTGATTAAGTATTAAGCAGGTTTGTAGGATTAGTTTAAGCTTAACAACATTTTAAGGCTTATTTCTACTCTCCTGCACCAGGGGAGTTTGTTTTCAAAAAGCTAATAAGAGAATTTTGGATCTAAGCTCTTGTAAGCTTGGATTTTGTTTGTGTTGTGTTCAAAAACTTTCAATTTGAGAACGTAATGCAGGTTTTACCCTTAAGGTAACCTGCAAGTTGTTTTTGCCATTTCACAAGTACATATCACAAGTTTAATAGCAGTTAAAACGTGCTGTCCTTCTGATCAAAGATTTAGGATAGTGTAATTAGTTTAAACTTTAAAATTAGTAGGATATTAGATTACATATAGTATTAATAATTAAAACTTGCTTTCACATTTCTAGCTTATTTCTTAGGGTAATTTAATTTTAAAAGTTCATCAAAAGTCCTAAAAAAACCAAAAACAGTAGTAACTAAATCTTAGCTTTTAAACTTAGATTTCTAGCTTATAGTATTAGTTTTTATCATTTATATTTGTAGCTTATTAATAGAGTAATTAGATTTCAAAAGCTTAGCTTCTGTCATAGCTTATAGAGCTTTTTAGCTTATTTAGATTTTGAGTTTTTAATGCTTATTTCTGAGTTAGCCTTTTAGATCATCAAATTAAGTTAGCTTATAGTGTTCTTAGCTTAGGTATCTTTTAAAATTTAGTTGCTAGGTATCATAAGCTATCTAGGACAGCTTTTGGTTTGTTATTTGGTGCTTATTTGGATCCTTTATGCTTATTTTAGTGTAAACAAGCTTTTAAGCTCTCAACAAGCCACTTTCTGTAAACAGCTTTTTCCAAAGCTTTTTGAGTGCTAATTTCTAGGTTTCAGCTTAAGGTGTCTTCATTAAAATTGTTTAAAACAGTATCCTTTACAAGCTTGAGCTTTTAGTTTACAAAAATAAAAAAAGAATAAAAAAGGGGTGTTACTCAGACTTGAACCCACGACCTCCAACTCACAACACCAATGCTTTAACCATCTTGCTTCATTAGCTCATCCATTCATCTCTCTCACCATTTAATACTTGAACACATTTTTATTTTCCTTTTTATAAATAAGCCGTAGCCCATATTGGCTTATTCTCAGCTTTTTAGATAAGCTGAGTCTTTGTTCTTAATTTTCTCTTATTCCTTGTTAGATTTAGGACTTTTCCTGATTTTTTGGTATTTTTCCCTTTAATATTTTATTTTTAATCATTTTTCTTAGATTTAAATTTTCGAAATTTATTTAAAAATATAAAAATAACTTTTAAAAAGACAAAAAATAGTTTTTAGTTTTAGAAAAATTACTTTTAGTTTTACATTCAGAAAAATCATTTTTACCTCTTTTAGATTTTTATTTTCCTTTTTAAGCTTTTAATCTTAATTTTAAAAATAGGATTTTATTATAAAAAAGAGTTAAAAATAGTTTTCTGAGTTTTTATAGTATTTTAGACTTTTCTAAGTTTAAAAATCATTTTTTTAGAATTTCTAGGACTTAATTTGCTAATTTCTAGGATTTAAATAGATTTAATTAGTTTTTAATTCATAATAAATTCAAAAATTAATAAAAAATAATAATTTTCTTTTTCTTAAAATTTTCTCTTGCTAATCTTAGGTTTAGAAAATTTTATTGCAATTTTTAGGAACAAGAAGGGTTTAAATTTAGTATAGTTGTTTATTTGTCGCGTTTTATTTGTTCCCGTTAATTGATTTTGTGCTTTTGTTTGCTTATTTTAATTGTTGCTTTTAATTAGTAGATATAGATAATCAAATCAATCTTTGTTTTAATTCAAATCATTGTCCAAACTAGAACGTGGTTTCAATTTCACGAATCGTTGGGGAAACGACCCGGGAACAACTCCCGGTTTAACATACGTATATATTAAATTAATATATATTTTGAAGAGTTTCCGTTTTGTCTTTGTCCTCAAGGGTAAATTGGTAATTTTCCATCGTATTATATATATTATATTTTATATATGTATGTAAAATTGCAATCAGTTTTTGGCGTCGCTGTCGGGGAATTGTGATTAAGATTATATCGTTTGAAGTTTGTTGATATTAATTTGAAGACCCTTTCATTTTTGAAAGTTTTGTTTTTGTTTTAAAAAATAATTAAAAAAATAAAAAAATTTATAAAAATAAAAAGTAAAAAAAATATATTTTTTCTTTTCTTTTTAGTATAAATAGAAGATTAAAACAAAAATACAAAAATATTTGCTCTTTCAATTTTTAAAAAATAAACAAAGTTGGTAAAAGAACACCAACAAATAATACCTTCAATTGAGGTATTATCATAATAAGTTCCCAACTCGAATCAAAGATTTAAAAACTTGCCATTTGTGTCATTTACGAAATACGGCTCACCTTAAAAAATAAAAAAATTTAAGAGCTACCGTGAAGTAAATTTGATTATTTGGTTTAAGTTGTCTTCCGTTTATCTGTTTAAAATAGATTGTTAATAATTTAAAATAATAATAATAATAATAGTGTAATTTTTTGTTTATCTTTTTATTTCTTTTTCTACTTTGTGCATGCGCACTCGTTCTCAAACCCGCAACCGTAACCGTCAACAAAGCCAACCGGCTATTGTTCAACCATTTCATTTAGAAGAACCTTTTGTTAATCCTTCCTTAGTTCCGATGGCTGATAACCGGACTATGGCACAATTGCTCCAAGCACCCACCGAGGGGTACGAGGATGCAATTGTAATTCCCGAAATCAATGCTAACTTTGAGTTAAAGCATGGTTTGATCAATCTTGTTCAAAACAAACAGTTTTTCGGACATGATAAAGAGGATCCACATGCTCACATCCGTTATTT